>JAVJIF010015034.1:0-104725 GCA_038442645.1 Agave tequilana | reverse complement strand
ATAAGGACCCTGGTTGCCCCACCATCTCTTGCACAATAGTCAAACTGCAATTAAGCATGCACTTCTTGATTTGGGAGCAAGTATCACTTACTCCCCTTCTCAGTTTACCAACAACTTGGTTGGGCGAACTTCGTCCGCTAAGGTTACAATCCAATTGGCTGACCGATCCATAAAATTCCCAAAGGAGAAATTACTGATGTGCTCGTCCAAGTTGGGGATTTTATCTACCCAGTAGTTTTGTTGTTCTGGAGACCGAACCTGTATCCACTCTTCGGTCTCAAACTCCCGTTATCCTAGGGCGTTCCGTTCCTTGCAACTGCAAATGCGATCATAAATTGTAGGAATGGATCCATGAGGTTACTTTTGGAAACATGACTAAAGAGGTCAATGTCTTCAACCTGGAAACCAATCTCGTAAGATTAAAGACCAAACATTTGAGGTGAACTTCATCGAGAACATTTGTGAAAAAGAAAGTGAAATGAGTCTCTATTTCTTGACAAGTTATTTGAGGATAAGTGCGATTTTAGTGATAAGATGACACATGTTGGGGATTATACTTTTAAAGTTCCCTTTAAAAACGAAGATTTGATCTAAGTATCTTCGAAGAGCCAAGCACTGAAATATCGCATGAGAATATAGTTCAGAACCTCAGATTGACTTAACTTTTGAAAGCCTCTTTGAAGAAGAACTGCGATGTTTAGATACATCGATTAAGGAGATGTTGGTTAATTATTCACTTCCAGGGAAAAGTGTTGATTTGAGTTTTGAGGAGATGTACGGAACTGAGCTAGAATTTCTCGACATTCATAGTAAGGAAGTTCCAACTAAAAGGTGTGATGAATCTTTGAATAATGGATGTGGACGTATAATGAGGAAAAGCTAAAGAAGATGAAACTGGGGAGAAAGAGAGTTTAAAACAAATGTTTGTGTCCCCATTGTGCCTTATCAAGAGAACCCATTGGAATGATGGGAAGCGAGCCAGAGGTATGAATCCTAAGCAGCTCTAGGTGAGAGTGATATTTTTGTATACTATTATTCTTTGCCTCTCTTTACACCTTCTTCATGCATGCATGCATTTCATTCATACATTAGGGACAATGCATGAAATAAGTGTGGGGGAAGGGTATGTAAAATAGTAGTATAAAAAAAAAAAAAAAATTTATTTTTCTCTTATTATAAAAAAAAAGAAAAAAAAAAATATATTAAAAAAAAATATTTTTATAAAAAGGACAGTATTTTGACTTATTTTTTGAAAGAAATCTAAGTTAGTTTTAAGGATTAGGAAAATCATGATTAGGATTTCTAAAAACTTGGTCAAAATAAATAAATTGTTTCTTTTTAGGTAGGAGAAGAAATTGAATAATTAATTAGTCTTGATTTTTACCTTAATGAAGTATGCATACCAAATGCATATCTAGGATTCTAAGACAAAGATCTTGTGCCTCATAAAAAAAAAAAAAAAAAAATCACCAATTAAGCTGGATACATGTGCCTCAAGAAGCATATTATTCATGCCTAAAGGTGAGTAAATAAAATCCTTAGTTTTGTGGCCTAGTTCATTCGAATTTGAGTCCGCGGGGTGTTTTCTCACCTGGTGCCCTACTAAAGCCGACCGGTTTGGGAGCCACCGACTTTAAGTTCGTTACATGGGTGGATTAGAAAAGCCTAAGAAGACTAAGAAAAATAATATATGTATTAACACATCTAATAATCAATTAGTTAGGTATGAGGGCCTCAAGAAGCCTTGATACTTATACGAAAGAAAATTAGATGAGTTATACATGCCAAAAAAAAAAATATTTTAAATATATTAACACATCTAATAGTCATTAGTTAGGTATAAGGGCCTCAAGAAGCCTTGATACTTACACAAAAGAAAATTAGATGATGTTATAAAAATTATAAAGAGGCATGAGAGTCCAAGTTAAGGAATTCTTAGATTCACAAGGGTGCGTATGACTTTTGGTAACGAAAAAGACTATATAAAAATTCAATTTTAATCCTTACCTAAAATGAATAACAATTGACTTTATAAAGACTAGGTTTGAGGAATGAATAAAATGAGGATCCTAAAAACTTATAGACTACTTAGTCTCTTCAAATATAATTCAAATATTTTCCTTTTATGGATTTTGTGGGTGCAATCCGCTGAAAACTCTCACGAGACAACACTCGTCCTCTAGGGTAACCTAAAGGTTTAACGGCTTGTTGCACGTGCTAAGTGCAATCGTGATTCCTACGAAAGTGAGTTAGGTTAGATTAACTTTTCTTTTCTTTTCTTTTTTCTTTGTTTTTACTCGAGGACGAGCAAAAAGATAAGTGTGGGGGTGTGATAGGTAGTGAAAATGCATAATTGACATCATATATACCATCGCATTTGCACATTTATTCATATTATAATGCACAATTATTAATATTTCTTTATTTAATATGTGCAGGCCTCAAATTATCAATTTAATAAAGAATAAAGCTTAAAGAGCCCAAAAGCCCAGATCCAAGCCCATGTTTGAAGCCCAGGTGAAGAAGCGCAAATACAAAGATTCAAAATGCAAATACAAGGGCTAAAAGTTGCAAATATCAGAGATTAGGGAAGGATAGACTTCTATCCAACTCTAAACACCTGCAGATGAAGATAAAACCCAAGATAAAGAAGAATTTCGTGGAAAGAGGATTTAAAGAAATCTGGTTTAAGGGTAACTTGATTACTAAGTTATCTCGAAAATCCAGATTAAAAGGCTAGGATCACACTTCTAGAAGCAGGCGCCCATTTGGACGGACTAGGAGAGGCCACGCGCCGAAGCGCGTGGCCAGAAGACACCAAAGTGCCGCGGAAACGCGGCAAAAGCCGCGCATCCCCGCGGCAGTTTGGATAGAGATGGGTACCAGATTTCGTTGGCACTTCTATCCGGGACTCCTCTACATTCTGTACTATAAATATCCTGCAGTCGCAACAGGGAGGGGCATGCAGAGACGATTAGGGTTTTTCTTTAGCCACTTTTATTTCAAAGTTGTAATTTTTATTTTCATGCTCGTTGTGGAAGAAGAAGGAACTTGTAATTGGATCTCATCTGCAATAAAGGTTACTTTCTTTTGCACATTTAATTCTTGTTATTTTATTTATTTCTCTGTTTTTATTCTCTTCGATTTTCATCTGTGATCTCGTGTTTTCTTTCTTCTTCTTTTCTTCTAATCAAAATAAAAAAAAAATAATAATTATAAAAAAAAAAAGATGTTGTCCAACTAATTCTTTGTATGGTTTGCTGATCACTTAAGCAACCCCAAGGCAAGTAGGATTTGAATCGATTGATGACCATCCATTAGAAACCCTAGGTTTAGTAATTGTTTTTCTTGAAGATAAAACTGATAACTAGATCTATTAATCTAGGTTGCACATTAAAGGACTCCTCATGACTTCATGCTTAAGAACTAGGACAGCCTAAATTTAAGATTAATCTTTCTTAAGCTGTACTTAGATGTTAGGATGAAACTTGTTTAGTTTTTAATAATGTAACTTAGTTATAATCTAGTATCGTATTTTCTTACTTGAATCACTCTTAATAACCTAGGGTAAATCACATTTATCTCAAGATGAAATTCAACATCCAAGACTTGCATAGTGGGTTGTGGTAGTAGATCAGTAAAACCATGCTTCTAATCCATATTCTCTTCAAATCTAATCTCTTCTGTGTTTACTCAAAGCATACGAGGAATCTGCCGCAAAAGCTTGCATCGCATCCTTCCCTGAGGATCACGCCCCGCTCGAGCCCTTGCTACAGCGGATTCGCATTGAGACTAAGAATTCTGAACTTTATTTCAATCGATAAAATCTCAATCAATTAGCCATCACCTATTCACCCCCCCTCTAGGTGATTTTACACATATGACAATGCATATAGCATAGGACAAATACGTGGGTGATTTATTTGCTTTGTGTAATTTTTTTTCTATATTGCATACTTGCACGAATTGAAATTAAGGATAAAACTCATACAAGATAAGGTAGGGATTTCATCACCCTTCCTTAACCTAAAAATCACCTCTCCACTCACACAATCCAAGCCCTAATAAAAATTGATAGATGTTGGCCTCTAGAGACATCTCGGACTCATTAAGAGATTGACTGAGGGTGGAACTTGTTTTGAATCTAACTCTTATGAAATCGGTGTCTAAGGTTGGGGATTAAGAGATTATGCCTCAAAGATACCTTTAGCGTAATTAAGACCTGTTACTTACGCACGGATACCTCCCACCATATTTTGTCCCTACCTGACCGATTAGCTTGTGGTCGGATTCTAACAACAACCTCTCCCGGGTCATCGCCTAGTTAGGAGTCGTCTGGGTTTAGGTTAACCCTAGTGTAGTATTGGTTTTGCTTTTTTTATTCTTTTTGTTTGTTTGTCTGTTTTTTCTTTCTTATTTGTGATTGTTTGTGATATGGAATTAAACAACAATAATTCTTTCAATCCTAACATGAATCCATATTCCACACCAACCCCATTTGACTTGGATAATTTCAATCTCACTTTTACAATATGAACCAACCAAATACACTGGGTTAGACTTATCTGAATCAATGCAACCCATACCCCAATCTTATGACCATAATTTTCAAAATAATTTCAACTCTTCACAGAGTCAATAGGGATTCACCTCCCCCGAGTCAAATTTTCAACCTCCTTGTCCACCACGTCCACCTTGTCCACAATTTTTACAATATTCATTCCCCGATTTCACCTCCTATACTCATTTTCTAACCAACCAATTGAAGAAAAGTCTGAGCTAGAAAAGAGTATAGACCTTGCTTGAGTCCCAACAGCACAAGTTCGACTCACAATTTTTTCAAAACCAAAATTCATGCTCAGTCACACCAGTTCAAAATAAAAACCATCAATCTTAGAAATAAGTATGCGTGAGTCCGAACGACAATTAAAAAAATCTGATGGACTCACGATTTCACTATAATTTTCAAAACAAATCTTCATCTTTTCAAGTCCAATCACAACAAAACGATGACCAATCGACTATGAAAAGATTCTTGAAGCCATGACTCAGGCTCAAATCGCTCATAATCATGACATAGATATATATGATGGTCAAAACTCTCCATTCTCATTCCTTCACCATTCCTGATGTCATTAACCATTATGTTAGAGTCAAAGAATCATGTTATTTTGAAAATCAAGATTCAATTTCTGTTCACCCATTTTGAACTTGACCAACATCAAAATATTGAGAAACATGTTGATATTTTGGCAAGTTATCCTTTTCCTGAAATTGAACTTGAGCAGAATATAATTCTGAACCTCAACTTGGTAATTCAATTTCACTTCCTGATTCAATAATGACTGAGATGTTTTTACCTGATTTCAGGCTTTTTCCTTGAGTCAACATTAAATCATGTGCCAATCCATCGTGAAATTGAATCACCAATCTTTTATGATCAACTTATTGAACTTGACCAATTTCATACTTTTGAAAGTCTCATTGACAAATTGGCAAGTTTTCCTTTCAAAAAGAATTAAACTAAGAGAAGAATGTGACTTCGATCCTTAAATTTGTGATCCAGTTCAAATTCCTGAATCACTATTGACTCATATTTTGTTATCCAACTTGAGCAACATTTTAGAGTCAGTTTTGATTCCCATACCTGTCATTCTTGAACTTGAATCACCAATCCTAGAAAGTCA
This sequence comes from Agave tequilana, assembly GCA_038442645.1. Classification (NCBI taxonomy): domain Eukaryota; kingdom Viridiplantae; phylum Streptophyta; class Magnoliopsida; order Asparagales; family Asparagaceae; genus Agave; species Agave tequilana. The sequence goes on along the minus strand of JAVJIF010015034.1, from coordinate 99,038 downwards.
CATTCCATTGGGGGGAAATGAATGTGGATTTGAGTTTCAACTTCTTGACTTGGATCCACTTCCTGAACCAATTCTGACTCCAGAACCGTTACTTGATTTCAGTCACTTCCCTTAGTCAGTATTAGTTTCTGTATTTTCTGAGTTCAAATCAATCATTCCATCTTTTCACACTCCATTTTGGAACAAGGGTATTGATAATATTGACTCTGAAATTATTTTCAAATTTTGGAAATTAGATGTTGTAAATTTTTTAATAAAAATTATCCATATATACATCATTCTAGTGGGTTGTATTTTAGAGGTCTCTGGTAGTTTCCTCTAGACTCCACGCAAATTGGATTGGGTCGCATTTCGTGGACCAATCAGACCACCACTGGAACCACCACCTTGAGGTGATTTTTCCTTCCTTCTTTATTTGTTTCATGAGATAAGTGTGGGGGAGGGTTTACTAAAATAAATTTTTTTTAGATTTCTTTCTTTTTCACTTCTTTTAGGATACTTTTAGAACTCTTCCCTTTTGTATAGGATTTTTCTTTCTTTAAAAACTTTTTGAAGTAAGAGACAAAGTTTTGATCTATTTTAAAGAAAATTAAGATGATTTTAGAAATTAAGGAAATCTTACGTTATAACATCTTAAACCTAATTGAAATAATAGATCTTGTTTTAAATTATAGGTTAAGCATAAAAGATTGAAGAGATAATTTTATCTTGAATTTTTTGCCTTAGATAGTATGCACCTCACACAAACACAATTTTTGGGATGGAAACAAAGACCTAAAATACTATAAAGCAGAAATAAATAAAAAGAAAAAATATATACGAACAAAAAATCACTTTTTAGCTAGATAATTATGCCTCAAGAAGCATGATTATTCACGCCTAACGGTGGTCAAAAAAACAAATAATCCCCCTTAGTTTTGTGGCCTTATTTACTCGAGTCCTTAAACTCGATGGATATTTTCTCATCTGGTGCCCTAAGAACCATTCGGTCTAGGAGTCATCGGTTAAAGGCTCACTAACCCGGGTGAACTAGAAAGCCTAAGAAAACTAGGGGAAGAAAGAAAAGAAAAAAAAGAAAGAAAAAGAAATATATATATATATATATATATATATATATATATATATGGCTTGATGGTTAGAGTTGAAATCCTAGAAATCTTTACTATCATCAAAAGTGCATATTATTTAGGTTTTATGAAGGATAAAATTTTCAATCCAATTTTAAATTTTTACCTTAATTGAAGACAAGATCTTGTATAGAGACTAAGTTTAAGGGAGAATAATTTTTGGTGGACTTATGATCTTAAATCGCTTAAATTTTTGCAAAAATATTTTAAAAATTTGTCTCTCTTTCAAAATATGTTTTCAAAATACTAACATTTGTCTTCTTTCTTTATGGATTTTGTGGGTGCAATTCGCTGAAAACCCTCAAGAGACAAAACTCCTCTCTAGTGGAAACTTAGAGGCTTAGCGGCTTGTTACACACGCTCAGTGCAATCGCGTCACCTGCGAAAGTGATGTAATGACATTTGTAGGATAGTTTTTTTTTCTTGTTTTGCTCGGGACAAGCAAAAGATAAGTGTAGGGGTGTGATTAGTCTACAGTTCTGCATTATTATATCACATTTTCCCCTGATTTTTGAATAAAATGTCGGTTTAAACCGTGTTTTGGTCTCTCTTGCAGATAATCAAGATGAGGAGGAAAAAGGTAATAAGAGCTTAATTAAACCCATTTTTGGATAATTAAATTCGCAATTCTTGGAGGCCAAGTAAGGGATCTTCTAGAAAATACATTGAACCTAGACCCTTGCGCACGTCAGACGAATATACGGATGAAAATACCCGAAACGGAGTATACCAAGACGGTCCTAGAAGCGACGGGAATCACTCGCTAAAAACTAGGGATCTAAGTCCCTGGTATTGCCGCAGAAATGCGGCATTAGCCTCGTTTTTGCGGCAATTTTGGTTGGCCCACGTGTTGATCTTCGACGCGTGGCCCCGTCTCGCCTTTCAGATGATTCTTTCGCCTATATATACCCCTGCAGAGGCCCAGAACGGGAGCAGATTTGGGATTTAGGCTAAATTTCTATCTTTTAGTGTAGTATAGTGTAGGTGTTCTTGTTCTTTTCTTTTGTATTTCCATTTCCTTTTTAGATCTTTTAGTAGGGCTGAGAGATTCAGAGAGAGATAGAGAGATATTGATATAATAGATAGTGACAATCTATGTAAAGTGTCCCTCCTTTCTTCTCCAATGTAATCTTCTCCATCTTCTACAATATGTTTAGCTAGATTTTTCTCTCATGGTGATTAACTACTAACCACTAACCATCTAACCATTTACTTGATAATCCACATGAATCTAGTAGCCTCTACAAGGCCTTGCTCTTGCAAGAGCCATTGATGGCTCATGATAATGGTTTCTAACATCTAACTTCCTAACTTTTTAACCAAGCTAACTCTCTTATTTCATGCTTGCTTCTAATGGTTTGATGATTTAATGTTTGTAATAGCTTGCTCTTGATGCAAGTTTGAATGTGAAGAACCGTCTTATTTGTCATGCTTTGTATCGTCTCTTGAAGCCAAGGACTAGTGATGGCCAAGGATCTATGTGAGGCAACTATAACTAAGAGGTTAGCATGTTAGTGGAGTAATTAGTAATTAGAAACAATGAGATTTCTTTTATAGTATTCTCCTTTCTTTTTACATTATTTTAAAAATCGATTTTAAAACTCTTCTTTTATCTTTTCATCGTTGTTTTAACCATCTTCTTTGTTCACCTTTGTTTTCATTTTCTTTACCACAAGCTTCATCTTCTTTTCTATTTTGTTTTTCAAACTACTTCTCTTTTATTTTCACATCACCATTTCATCTCTTTCTTCACCTATCACTTCTGAATTTTTTTTTATTTTCTTTTTCTTATTCTTTAACAAAAGAAATTGTTAACAACCGATGTGAATATAAACTGTTAATGCTTTTATCGCCTCCTGTCCTTATGAATTCGACCCGTTGAGCCAATGTTATAATGAAAGTATCGAGGGAACATTAGCACATACAAGCTTTTCATGATTTCATAAAACACACGTTTTCTAGTGCTCGTTCGACCCGATCACCAGTATTCACTAATCATAGTCCTAACCATTTCTTGAAGAGTACGATTCTTTCTTTCAACGACTCCATTTTGTTATAGAGTTCTAAGACAAGACAACTCATGCTTAATTCTATTTTCTTCGTAATAAGTGATGAAGGATTGGTTGATGAACTCACTGCCTCTATCACTTCTTATGCGCAAAACCGAAAAACCTTTTTCCTTTTCAACCCTTTTTTGAAAAATATTAAAATGCAAAAAAACTTGATCTTTATGTTCCAAAAAGAAAATCCATATAAAACGGAAAAAATCATCAACTAAAATAAAAACATAGCGATTTCCATTTAAACTTTTAGTTTTAGTAGGGCCAAACAAATCCATGTGGATCAATTCTAATGACCTAGATGTCATGATATCCTTGATTAGTTTGAAAGAGGACTTGGTTTGTTTCCCAAGTTGGTACGCATCACAAATGCGGTCCTTTTTAAATTTCAAGTAAGGAATACCCTTCATTGATTCCTTAAAATTGATTGTAGAAAGATGGTCAAAAGATATATGGCCTAATCTTCTATGTCAAAACCATGAATCCTCATCAAAAGTATTTAAACGTTTAGCTTTGCAATCTAGATTTAACACATCAATAATATTACATTATTTTCACGAAATCCGGAAAGGATGCAATCATTGGTTTTACAATCAAAAATGTTACAAGAAAAATCATCAAAAATAACTTTGAAACCACGATCACATAGTTAACTAATACTAAGTACATTATGTTTAAGACCATCAACTAAAATAACATTTTCAATTAAGGGAGATGTACTAATCTTGATGTTACCTATACCGATAATCTTGCCCTTGGAATCAGCTCCAAAGATGACGGTGACACCTTCATCGTACCTTAATAGGGTTGCAAAATTGTTAATGTCTCACGTCATATACCTTGAGCAACCGCTATCAAGATACCACCGCTCCTTACATCTTGGATCCTTGGTGTGTACCTGCATCAAATAATGGAGTTGTTGACTTTGGTACCCATATTTTGTTGGGTCCTATGACATTAGTACTTCGAACCCAAACATGATTATTAGTACCATTTATACGATCATAACAAAATTTAGCTAGATGGCCATTTCGGCCACAATAAGTACATTTATAAATTCTACTTTACATGAAAGCATGATGTGTATGAGCATGCTTGGTGTGTGATTTAGAAGTGCGAGCATGTGTAGTATGAATGTGTTTCTTTGAAGCATTTTTCTTGGAAAAACATGTCTTCTAATTTAGCTTTATTAAACTCACATTTCTTTAAATATTTCCCAATTGTTGATTTTAGTTTTTAACATAGAAATTTCATTTTCAGCAGTCTTGGAACACTTAGCTTTACATGAAACCTTGTATGCACAAAATCCTTTTGTGTTGATAAAAGAGTGGATGATAAATCATCTTTTTCTTTGGAAAGAGTAATAACTTTATTTTGAAGAACTTATTTTCCTTTTCATATTTAGAAAATTTTTCTTTAATGAATCATAATTATCTGAAAGTTCTACAAATGCATTTACTATAACATCTTTAGTTAATTCACAATCATCAATAGATGGTTCAGAATTTACCTTGGTGTGTTTATCATAAAACATGTGTTGTTGTGTCCACCTCTTCTTCGGATTCACTTTCTAAATCCCATGTGGCTTTGAGAGCTTTCTTCATGTATGGCTTCTTTTGTTTGATTGAAGAAGATAGCTTGTTTCTGAAATCTGGACATTCGGCCATGATGTGTCCAGATTTCCGACAAATGAAGTAGATGATTTTTCTTATCCTCCTTTCCTTGCCATCGTCTCCTATGGTTATACTTTGCTTTGTTGTATGTTCTTCTTACATTTCTTACGAGGAGAGATAGTTCTTCATTATCTTCTTCTTCTTCATCGTCAGAGATAACGAGAGTAAACTTGAAAGTGATAGTCTTCTTCTTTTGTGGTGTCATTTCTTCTCTTGCCTTTCTCTCCATCTCATGAGTCTTAAAGTTGCCGATAAGACCAATAAACTCTATCTCATCTTTGTCGTTCAACTCCTTCAATGTAGTGGCTTTGACTTCCTAAGACGGTGGAAGTGCACGAATGACCTTCCAAACCTTTTGATCATTGTTAATTTCATCCCTAACAAGGAAAGATCATTAGTTTTTTAGTAAACTTTGTAATCATATCATCAATAGATTCATTTTCATGCATTTTAAAGTTTTCATATTGAGAACACAAGAGATCAATTTTAGCTCTCTTGACTTGTGATGTTCCCTCATGAGTGACCAATAAGTGTTGCCAAATCTCATAGGCGGATTTATAATGAATGACCCTTGTAGTGTCATCCTCATTCAAGGCCAGAAACAAGGCATTTTGAGCCTTTGAATTAGCCTCATATTCCTTGGCGGTAATATCGGACCAAGTGTCATCATCATCGGTAGGTGCACTATAGGTTTGGTTACGCCTTTGCCACCCGACTTCCTAGGGATTGGAAAATACAGTCATCCTAACTTTCCATATGGGAAAGTTAAGGCCATCAAACTTAGGAGGGGTCGTAATACAGTCGGCCATTTTTACTAGTGGATGAATGAAGAAATTAATAGAATGATTAGCAAATTAGGATCTCTCTAAGGATGTTAAACCAAACTGGAGACCTTTCTCTGATACCAATTGAAATTACACCTAGAGGGGGGTGAATAGGTGTAAGGCTAATCAATTTAATTTTCAATATAAAATAAAAATGAGATGATGCAAACGATCATTCAAAGCAAGATTATAAGCTGTATATCCCGTGAAGGGTTCTAAACTTCTTCCTCATGATTCCTCTAGATAAGAGTTTGAGGTGCTCAATGCAATCTTGTTGTAATGAGTATAGATCGACAATGAGTGAATGAATACAAAGTAGATAAGAGAGACAAGAAATCAATCGCAAACATAGAGATTTATTTTGCGGATCGAGCCACCACTCTACGTCCCTGCCTTCACCACCATGAAGGATTTCCAATCCACTAAAACTTTCCACCAAAGGAATTACAACCACTATGGATTACACAACTCCCCAACACACTCCTCTAGTCCAGAGGTAGCATAGCAATAATACAATAAGCATTGGGTGATCAAAAGACTACAAATTCTCTCTTGAAAATACTTCTTTACAAAACCTTAGATAATAATATATAAGATTGAAACTCAAGATTTTGTAAGTGAAATTTAAAAATAGAAGAGAGATTTTAAGAACCAAAACTTGAAGAAGACTTTTGAAAATAATAGCACAAAACTGAAAACAAAAAGCTCTTTTACTTGAAATCCCAAAACTTTGATTTTTGAATTTATTTTATTATTAAACTCAACCTAATGACCCCTTTATATAGGGTTTTAGAAGAGCAAACATAGAATAGTTTTACAAGCATAAAATAGGTAGAAATTGACCCTCTAACACAGCTTACCACGTTTTTAAATTTAAACATATTTTAAAATAGTCTATTAAAAATAGTCGTTTTTGCCTAACAGGTAGACTGGCGGTCGACCGGCCGGTCAATCGGCAGATTCAAAAAATCTGACCTTAACCCTCCGATCGACCGGTCAGTTGACCATGACAAACTGAGGCTAAACCTGCTTACAGTCGGTCGACCACCCGGTCGACCACAACGGGGACCGGTCGACCGCCCGGTCGACCAGGAACGTGCACACCCCCAATTTTCAGAACTCCAGTCGACGTGCGGTCGACCGTTCTGGCCTGTAATAGGCACGGTCGACCGCTCGGTAGATCGACCTTGGTCAAAACAGAAAACTAGCCTAAAGTACATTTTGAAAATATGTTTTGTTTTGGAAAGATTTTTGTAAGGTTTTTAAATATAGAAAACTAAGTATACTGATTATAAAACAAAGTATATTTTATAAAGGTTTGATAATCAAAAGCTAAAAACATTCTTTTGAAAAACGTGCAATTTATGTGTGTGTGTGTGTGTGTTTTGAGCTTCAAACATATATACTAATCTTTAACAAAAAAATTATCTACAAGATGAGTCTACAAGCAGGCGTCTCTGAAACTTGATGTTGAGCAGTGATTGAGTTAGAGCCTAATATCCCATGCTTGATAATTAAGCCATCAATACCTGTACCAACCTGAAATTCATTCTTGAACTTCTATTAGTACCAAATAGCTTTTATATAGTTTGTTATCATCAAAACACATAACCTGAGGATTATAACCTTTGGGTCAACACTTTATTGAAGCTGTAACCATCAAATACAAGTACTCTGTCTTCTCTCTACAATTCTTTCTCTCAAACTTAAAGTACAATGGACAAAGAAGAATTCTAACCCTAAAACTTTCTCTAGAGTTACGTTGTGGAGTCCTCTCCTCTGGAGTTGTACTGAGAAGAGATGTGATTTTCTCTGTGCTCTACCCCTTTATTTATAGTAGAAGTAGTGGATAGACTCCTAATAGAAGTTGTGCAACCATCTTTAGAACTTAAATTTGAACTTTAGAATTAAAATAATATCCTATCTCTTGATTTGGTGAGTAAGCTATTTCTGAATTTGAATCCTCCTCTTATCTCCAAACTTGATTTAATTTTTCAGAATTTTATGTGAAAATTCAATTTTGATTTACAGCTTGTTGGTGTATTAATTTCTGAATATTACTTATCAAATGATAGAATTAGAAATAGTAGTCAACTTAAGAATTATAGAACTTTAAGTTCTCTTTTTAAAACATTTTGAATCATCAGATTTTAGTTTCGTAGCGAAAGTTATGCTCAAAATGCTAAAATGTATCTAGTTTGAATCTGAGTCTAAATTTATTTAGAACTCTAATTTTTTTGAATTTTTCTCCTTATCTCGAAATATGATTGCTTCATCTTATCCGCTGATCTTCTCTGTATCTTTTTATCCTCTTGGATATTTAATTTGTCTTCTATAAATATGAGATATCCATTTATATTCACGAAATTGATTGGGTCTTCAAAAATTCATTTTTTGTTTGAATTTAAACATAGATTAGTTCATCTGGTATATTGGTGTTCAGATAAGATGGCTTCTAGAAGCTCTAGATTTGAATAGATTCCCGTTGATTTGAAGTTTTGAATTTAATTGGATAGGATTTATACTTATATTCTCTCTATCATATCCTGCATGAATTTAGGCATTAAGACAAGTGAGTTATAGAATTATTACAGAATAAATGTAGGAATGTAGTAACAATTTGCAATATATATGTCCAAACAGCTATGACAACTTGATGTTAAAAATGCTTTTTTCCAAGGTGAAATTTCTGAGACCTTCTTTGCTTCACAGCCACCAGGAAGCACCTTGATTATATTTGCAAGCTTCATAAGGCGCTTTATGGGTTGAAACAGGCCTCTCACATATGGGACCATAAATTCAGTTCGTATCTTCCTCGTCTTGGGTTCTCAAATTGTGCCTATGATGCTTCTTTATTTATGCGACTCCAATCAGACCATATTCTTTTAGTTCTCGTCTATGTAGATGATATTATTGTTATAAGTAGTAACAAGACTCTTGTTGGCAACTTGATTTGATCTCTTGGCTCTTAGTTTGATCTTAAAGATCTTGGGCAGCTACATTATTTTTGGGTATGAAGGTACATCACTCAGCAGACTCCCTTTCCTTGACTCATACACGTATGTTGTTGAATTGTTGGACAGATTTGGCCTAACCGAAACCAAGACAATAAAAAACCATATTGCTCCAGGCTCTCATCTTAGTCGGGATGATGGTGAGCCACTTCAGGATGTCACAGGCTAAGACAACTTGTGGGAGCTCTGCAGTACTTTACCATGACATGTCCCGATATTGCTCATGTTGTTAAACAAGTTTGTCAGTTTACACACCACAAAAAGCTCACCTAATTGCTGCCAAATGTATATTACGTTATGTTAAAGGTCCATTACACTTGGGCCTTCGATTTTATTGGTGCACCCATCTTTATCTTCGTGGGTATCTTCATTTTCATGTGTTTTGACTCTGTTTGGCTAGTTGTCCTGATGATCGGCGGTCTATTACTAGTTTTGCTGTCTGTCTTAGGCCAGATTTATTATCTTCGACAGTAAAGAAACAAGCTGTTGTTTCCCATTCAAGCATAGAAGCAGAAATTTTATGGTTTCTTCATGTTCTTCAGACCCTTCGCATCCGATCAACAGCACCTCCCATTCGATATTGTGATAACATCAGTGCTTTTCACCTGGCTAAAAAAAATCTAATCTCCCATCATCACAGCGAGCATGTAGAAATTGATGTTCATTTTATTCGTGATATTGTGGTATGTGGGCTAGTACATTTTTGTCACATGCCTAGTTCTTCTCAAGTTGCTGATTTTTTCACCAAGGCCTAGTCTTCAGTTCGGTTTCAGGATCTGCTTCACAAGCTCAATGTGTGTTTACAACCACTTGAGCTCGAGTGAGGATATTAGGATGAAGATAAGGAATGGTTTTGAATTTAGTCAAAACCATATCCTGCTTATCAGGGATATTCTGAGTCGATCTCCTCGCTGGAATGTAATCTGTGTACAACTGGTATAGCTGTTTTAATCTAATCCATGTACAACTAGTGCAATCGTTGTAATCCAATTATTCTTGTGCGTGTGTGTGTGTATATATATATATATATATATATATATATATATATATATATATATATATATATATATATATATAGGGGTTACTGTACCTCAGCCGATAGCTGAGAGAGTTTCTCAGCCGGCGGGACGTGGCAACGTAATAGCCACGAATTTGACATTAAGTTTAGCGAACAAAAACCAAAAAATTTCCACCCGAGTTAGTATCAGTCAATTCAACAATCGCTTTGACGAAAATACCTTCCCTTACAACTTTTTACTGTATGTATAACTTTTCCTTTCAAAAAAATTTATAGATCTAAAATTATCAGTTGATCAATCCAAAAAATTTAGTGCTATTGTTGATTAGTTTACAATTCTGCATTATTATATCGCATTTTCCTACAGATTTATAAATAAATTGTCGGTCTAAACTGTGTTTTAGTCTCCCTTGTAGATAAATCAAGAGTTTAAGGGCAAAGGAGTAATAAGAGCTTAATTAACCCCATTTTTTGGGTAATTAATTCTAGATTTCTTAGAGACCAAGTAAGAGAACATCTAGAAGATGCATTGAATCTAAATCTTTGCGCACATCAGATGAATATTCGAGCAAAAATACCATAATTAGGATGTATCATGAAGGTCCTCGAAGATATAGCAAGATCCTCGCCAAAACCAGGGAGTAACTCCCTGGTTTTGTCGCGAATCAGTGGCAATAGCTACGGATCCGCGGCAATTGGGTAGAGCCATGCGTCGATCTTCGACGCGTGGCCCCATCTCGTCTTCTAGAAGGCCCCTTTGCCTATAAAAACCCCTGTAGAGACCCAAAACGAAGCAGATTTTGATTTTTGGATAGGGTTTCTATATTTTAGTGTAGGATAGTATAGGTGTTCTTCTTTTCTTTTCTTTTGTATTTGTATTTTGTTTTTAGATCTTGTAGTAGGGCTAAGAGATTTAGAGAGATAGAGAGGGATTGATATAATAGATAGTGACAATCTATGTAAATGTGCCTCCTTTCTTCTCTAATGTAATCTTCTCCATCTTCTACATGATTCTTAGCTAACTTTTCTTCTCATGGCAATCTAACTACTAACCACTAACCATCTAACCACTTAATTGACATTCTACATGAATCTAATAGCCTCTACAAGGCCTTACTCTTGCAAGAGCCATTGATGACTCATGATGATGGATTCTAACATTCTAACATTTCTAACATCTAACCCACTAACTTGCTAACTTGCAATATCTTCTTTATTTCATGCTCACCTCTAACCGTTTTGATGATTTAATAGTAGCTTGCAACTTGTTAGTGGTATGGATGTATTGTTTGTATGTGAAGAACAATCTTATGGGTTATGCTCTGTATCGTCTCTTGAAGCCAAGGATTAGTAATGGCTAAGAATCCTTGTGAGGCAACTATCACTAAGAGGTTAGTATAATTAGTGGAGCAATTAGTAGTTAGTAGCCATGGTTTTCTTTTATCTTATTTTAAAAATCAATTTCCAAAATTCTTTTTATCATTTTCTTCATTGTTTTCACCACATTCTTAGTTCATCTTTGTTTCATCTTCGTTTCATCTTCTTTTCTATTTTGTTTTCCAAACCACTTCTCTTTTATTTTTACATTGCTTTCATCATCTCTCCACCTACCACATGCTTGATTTTTTTCCTTTCATTTTTCTAATTCTTTTAACAAAGAAGACTTGTTAACATAACACGTAAATAAAGACTGTTATTGCTTCTTTTGCCTCCCGTCCCTGTGGATTGACCCGTGAGCCAATGCTATAACGGAAGTATCGAGGGAACATTAGCACATACGAGCTTTTACATTGATTTCATAAATACGCATGTTTTCGAATGCTATTTCCGCCCTGATCAATTATTTCCTAAAATTTGCGATCATTTTAATTAAAAATTAGTTTTTTTAAAAAATATCTACTAAAGATGGCGCCAAAGAAATCTTCCGCGAAAAATGGTAATGGGGAAACCCAGAAATTTTTTTTAGGGTTTGTAAATTATAATTGTTATTATTTTTTCAGTTTTGATTCCCTTTTTTTTCAGAAATATTCCTATTTTAACGTAACTTAAATTAAAAGTGTCTGATGAACTGTATTTTTACGAAAATTTTTTTGATTTTTAAAATTTTCAAGATTATTGGTTTTTTAAAAAATAGTTAAATATTTTGTTTGAGAACTTGCGACCATGGTCGCAAATAAGAGAGAAAGATTTGCTTTTTATGATTACGCATAAAACATAAGTATATTTTGCGGTTTAAAACCATTTTTTTACACTGAAACTTTAAATCAAGTTTATAGTTTAAGATAAAAAGAGTTTTATTTTAGAGAACTTTTTTTAATTTTTAATTTTTTAACACAATGACCAAGGTCAAAGTTTTTTTTCATTCCCTTTTATGTCGACTTGGGTCGCAGCTATCTGAATTAGCATCTTAGATTTATGTGACCTTGATCGTAGACTTTTAAAAATTATTTATTTTATAAATTATTCACGTCCGTTTTTTTAAGTTTTTTTTACTAAAATTCTACGACTGATGTCGCAGTGTTACCGTTCTTTTTTCTTTTTTGAGGGTATGGTCGTAGTCTGTTAAACTATGTTACCTGATCGAATATTGTGACCTGGTCGCAGTATGATGATACAAAGGTCCCTTCATGGTAAATTATTTCGGTTAGTTGGAAAATTGTAGTGCGACCATGGTCGCAGTATGTTATATTCTACTAAATTAGCTTAATTGGACACTGCGACCCTGGTCACTATATGAAGAAATAAAGGATATCATTGGTAAATTATTTGGTTTAATTAGAAAATTGTGACCGAAATCGCAGTGTAATATATCAGTGCAACCTTGGTCGTAGTGTATTATAGTTTATTAAAGACTATTACGACCAAGGTCGCAGTCTTTTTTTCTTTTCAAATTATATTTAAATGTACTGCGACCTGATATTTTATACTAATGTTTTTAATGTTTCTACATCAATAGGTAATCAAGAACTGAAAGTTCATCCTATGGGATCGAGCCTAAAGCCTATGTGCGAATTCATAAGAAAATTCAAAAAGCACATTCAGGCCGATTTTGTAGATGCGATGAAGGAGACACTGTTTGGCCCATTTTCATGGCCTTCTACAATGAGGAATTTGATACTGAAAAAGGCTTAAAATCAAACATTAGTCTGCTGAAAATTGTAGACTAATATGATTGGGATATAAGGACCTTTCTAATTGGGGGCAAACAAATTGAGTTAACAGTAGAGGATGTTGCCATTAATTTGCTCGGCCTATCAATGGGGCCAATTTTATTATGAATAAGACCTGTACAATGAAGGTCGTGGGGGTTATAAAATATTATTTTCCTAATATAATATTTTCTAATATAAAGAAGATCACGAAAATATTCATTGAAGAAGCTTTGGATGATCTTCTAGTCAAGAAAAGGAGGACTAAATTAGATGTGACCAAGGATGAACAGCTTGAGCAGAAAGTGACTTTAAATAAAATTATAAGAGACAAATAAAGACTTGCAGCTTAAGACTTTACAACAATAATCATCCTATATATGTCAGCCACTCTATTCTTTTCTAATAGTAAATGTACGGTGTTGTAGTATATTGTGGAACAAATTGCCAATATGCAGCTGATGAAGACCATATGCTGGGCTAAAGCTATTTGACAATTCTTGATTGAGTCAATGGACATCTTTAGGCACACCACATTTGAGCTGCAAGGATGCCCGTGCAAATTATTGTAAGTATGAATATCATAGTTGGCAAACATTATTGAAATTTGCTTATATATTGACAATGTTTATGTAAACTAACATAATAACACATTTTGCAGTATTGGCTCTGCGAAAGGGATGTTATTTTTGAGCCGAGGTCTGGTTTGGAGGACAAAACCCCACGGGCAGTAAGATGGGACCTCCAAAACATTAGCAGAGCTTTGGCTGAAAGTGATCTAAATGACGTTGACACAAATATGGTAAGTTTTTAATAGTTAGCGACCAAATACTGTTCATTATAATTTTATACATTTTAATGGAGTGCGACCATTGTCGCGTTCCTTTGATTAAAGTTCAACGGTGTACGACAATGGTCGCAGTTCCCTTGATAGCTCGTTATAAATAAATTGCGACAATGGTCGCAGTTATATTTATTTCATTGATTTGTACTGCGATTACAGTCGCAGTACGGATTTACTTGTCTGATTTAATGTTTATGACTGCGACCAAGATCGCAGTTTACTTGATAGCTCTGCTAGTATAAGTTTCATTCATCTGCGATATAATTATAAGATTTATCTAAAATCGCAGTTTTATTTTTTTCATATTTTTTGTCGAATGGCCAATAGTTCAAATTATGAAAAAAATATGATTGGTCTTCCTGTTGAAGAAAACGATGAAGAAGAAGAAGAAGTAAATATTGAAGCTAACATCCCGGCCGATACAGAACTAGAGCTTATCGAAATAGTTGATTAACCAACGCGTGAACAAGAACCAACTATTGCAGGTTATTTGCCAGCACCAATGGATGAACAAGCTGAAGAAATAGAAACTTTGAAGTAGGAAAATGAGTTCTTGAGAGCATAAGTTTATGAGCTAGAAAGAAATTTGAAAAAATAGAGGATGAAAAAGCTCGTAAGGCTGAATTAAAGAAAAAAGAAGAGAGAGAAGAGAGTAAAGAAAACTTAAAAAGCAGTAAATGAAATTAAAAGTCAAGAAAGAAGAAGAAGAGCCGCTGAGAGCAGCCATTACTGCAAGGAGGAGGAGGAGAGGAGGAAAAAGGAGAGGGAGGAGCTGAAGAAGGAGAAAAGGAGGAGGGAAGTGCGGAAGTAGGAGGAGAAAGAGAAGAAGAGGAAAGAAGAGGAGGAGAAGAAGAGGCAGTTGCAGGAAGAGGAGGAGAAAAATCATAAAATTCTAGAAAAGGAGAAGAAGTGGAAAAAGCAGAAGGAGAAAGTGAGGAAGAGGAAGGAGATGAGGAGAAGAAGAGGCAGTTGCAGGAAAAGGATGAGAAAAATTGTAAAAGAGAAGGAAAGGGCAGAAGGAGAAGGAGAAGAAGAGGATGAAAAAAGAGGAGAGGAGGAGGAAGGAGGAAGACGAGATAGAGAAGAGAAGGATGAAAGAAACAAAGCAAAAGAGAAAAATTCAAGAGGACAATAAGCAAAAAAAGATGAGGGAGCAGATGGAGAAGCAGAAGAAAAAGGAAGAAGAGGATTTCAAGCGATCTGAATTCGAAGTAAGAATTGTTGGGGAGATTTTCTCACTTTTTCTTTAAATTTAACTTAACAGATACTTGAAGTCTATAGAGACAAAGCTTCTGATGAAAAAAATCAAGAACAAACTCCTGCTCAGAAGCAAGCGTTAAAAAGAAATTTTTTGGATTACTCTAAAGGAAGGATCGAAAGGGGAGTCAAAGAACGCAAGCGCACTAAAAGAGATCACGATAACTCTGACTTCATTTATCCAAAACAAAAAAGAAAACTAAAGAAGATTCTCTTCCATAGCCTGCGTCTCAGACTTCTGTCACTGGTTTTGGCAATGAACATATTTCAGACACTCAGCCAAAAATCAGGAAATTGACTGAAACCGCTGCATACAGAATTCTGCAGCCACATCGACAAGCTCTCATAAAATTTTTTTTGACAAAGCCTCCTCTGAGTAAATTAATTAATTTTATAAAATTACATAAAAATATAAGATATTTATATTGAAACAATCTAATTATTACTTTTTTTCCTTACAGTTCTATTGCATTTCAGGATACTGACAACAGAATAATGGTTGCAAAAATGACATTGAGGACCTGATGTTCAGTAAAGATTTAGATGCCAATATAATTCATATGAAGCATCTAGAGAAGAAAAAAGGATTAAAAAGTATATTCTTTTGAAGTGAAGCTTAGGTAAACATCTACTTTCTCCTTTATAGTTAATTAAAACATCAATTTAATAATTAATGTAGTACTTTCAAATTTTGATGGTTAAGAATTCTACTAGTCGCTTTTTACTGCTGATAAGGCATAATGATTTGTCTGTGACCTTGGTCACAATCCGATCAGTTGCTAAGTAAACTTAAAAAATAAGCTGAATATTGCCAGTTGACCTTGATCGCAATCTCACTTGCTAAGTAATCTTAAAAAGAAGCTGAATAATGCTGGTTGTGACCTTGGTCGCAGTCGCAGTTGCCAAGTAAACCTTAAAAATTACTCCTGAATTCTGATGAATGCGATCTAAGTCGCAGCCAAAAATATAATTAACAATAACCACAATGCGACCTTGGTCGCAGTTATATTATTTTAGGCAGAATCATTCAAACTTCTACCAAATTAGTAATTAAAAATATAAGATTTGTTTTTCATGTCATTTTTGATATTTTGATTGTATTTCATTATTAAATATAAAAATGTTTGAATTTGTTTTGGTTTTTACAGCACGGTGTTGTGTCTAAAAATAGAGATCTGGAAGATTATTTCATCAATCAGTTGTTGAAAAACTGGAGAAGTGATGTGCAGTACATGTTCTTCCCGATCAATCACAAATACAGTGCCAAGGAAGCTGGATTTGATTGGACCTTATTGGTATTTGATTACCAAACACAAGAGTGGATTTTTTATAACTCTTTGGTTCCAGTAGAAAAAACAAGTAATATATTAAAGCTTTATTAAACAGATGCAAGAACAATGGTGAGTTGATTTTAATCTTACAATTACTGAATATTTGCATTTAATTTGATTAATATTGATATTCTTTTGACATTGCAGAAAGAAAGGTAATTACAAATTTTTGAAATTATTTCAATAAAAGGATGAAAAGAACATATATAAAATACGCAAGATGTCCCCAACATGCAAACATGTGTTTTTTTCTTGTGATATTTACTCAACATATTTTCTGCTTATTTTTAGTACAAAAATCTAATCTCATGTAATGATTTTCCTGTACAATTTTCAGTTTTGTTTGCGATGTATATGTATACAAGTACATCGAATGTATAGCATTTGTAACTCCATCAATAGTTTATACTGCGACGGCGGCCACTGTATAGAGACTAAGAAGTGAACTTGCATACATGTTACTCACAGACAAAGAGAAAAGTTGGGATGAAGAAACAGAATTTATAAGAAGGATGGTAATTGAAGATTGAAAATTGACTTAATTTTTTAATTATAATATTGTTAATTAATTCATATACATCATTTTTTATTATAAATGTATCCTATTTGTAAAGCAGGTCTGTTAGCTTTATTAATGTAATTTGTATACATTTTTATTCATTTTTTATACAATCCACTGAGATTTCCTTATTTTCATTCTATAGATGTAACAGAGTGCATGTTACTTAGGTCACAGTGATATTAAAAATAAATAATGAGTTCAGAATTTGTACTGCGATCAAAGTCACAGTCATGAACTGGGAAGTTGTATCGTTTGCTTATAATGTGACAATGGTCGCAGTATGCATAATTTCGTCTGTAAAAAAATGTTTCTATTTATTTGCATTCTATTAACGTAACTGAGATAGCGATCGCGGTCACAGTTAATGAATCATATTTCAGATCGCACTGCGACCATTGTCGCATTACCCAATTCGGAACTCCAAAATTTTTATACACATAATTATATATGTTTTAAATTTTATTAAAATAATTAATTTAAAGAAAAGTAAACATGATCCTCCCTGTCTTTTTCTATCGTAAGAAACTAAAATAATAATAGTCTTGCGTATTCAAAGTAAAAAGTAACTACATGTAAAAATATATTAACTTTTTACCTGTTTTCGAAAACTGAACAATCACCTAGAAAGTATGCACTTTTTGAAAAAGACAGCTAATAAATTTACGTCAGGTTCACGTAGTTTGAGAACATAAACCTTTTGGAATTCCTGAATTATTTATATATAAAGGGTGTCCATTAGAGAATAACAAACAGACTAAATTACATTTTTGAAATTCGTCTCTTTTAATTTTCAGAAAAAGATTCAAAAATGTCTGCTCCACCATCTTCACTAGAAAGAAGCCAATCATCAAATGATGATTGGATGCATAGTTCTGAATCGTTCCCTCGCTACTGGTCAGAGGATGAACTTGATACAGATCACACGTTCTGAGAGTTCATTGATGAACCAAAATACTGCTATTGAAGAGGAAGAAAGCGAAGAGGAGAGTGGCGGTAATGAGAAGGAAGAGGAGGAAAGCGATACGGAAGACGAATACAGTCATAATATAGATGACGAATCTGATTATGATAGTGATGATGAGGATGACTAGATTAGTACTTTTAAATATGTATTATATTTTTTATAAATATTTAAGCCTTTTTGTAATGTTAATTGTGTTAATTATAAATATTTTTGACTTAATTTTAGTTTTACTGATGGCACTTTTTCACTAATTTTATTCTTATGTTTGTTGGAATATGGAACTACGGTGGCAAATTTTAATAGGCTATATCGAACTTACATGTCAACAATGTGATCCAATCTCTAAACCAGAAAAATGTTAAAATTAAATAAGATGGGATACACTGTGACTATTGTCACAATTTATTAAAAAAATAATATCAGCGACCGGAGATAAATAAATGGCTAATTTAATATTATAATCTAAACTACGACCAAGGTCACAGTGCAAAATTTAAAAAAGGTCTAATTTTCACAATATACAATTTAATTATAACCATATCTAAGCATATTAAACTGGTAACATAATTAAAAAACTTAATGTAATATTTCATTCAAACTTGAGAATTAAACAATACAAGTTTCCCATGAAATTTAAACTGCGAATCTGGTCACATTTATGAAAATATATTGCTCTTTCTTCTGTAACTGCTGTAGACTGCGACAAAGTCGATGTCTAATAGTCAAATATGAACTACGACCCTGGTTACAGTCTATGTTCAGTGAACTAAAACATAACATATATGGAAAATTATCGCAGTAGATTTTTAAAGAAATATCTCAGCTGTATTCAAATGTTATTATAATAACAAGAGATGGGGGACACTTGAAAAGCAACAAAATTTTCCCGTGAAATGATAAACTGCGACTCTGGTCACAGTTATGAAAATACACTTCTCATTGTAAATTTCATATTTGCGACCAAAGTCGCTGTCAAATATAGTCATATGATCTGCGACTCTGATCGCAGTCTATGTCAATGAACTAAAAGAAAACATATAGGCCAACATTATCGTAGTGAAATTTAGAAAACAACAGCTTACAAAAGAACATTAGATGGGAAATACTTGAAAATGAACAAAAAATGTGATTATACTGCGACCCAAGTTGCAGTACATGAAATGACTCTTTCTTTAACAATGCGACCATGGTCGCACTGAAGATGTAAAAAAGAAAACTTTATTCGTTCCAGGTAGCCGCAACATGAAACTACTTCCTCTGCAATTTAAAATGAAAGGTAAGAATTTGAAACATCAAACTTTAAATTAAATTATATAACAGGTTTAATTTCATACCAATAATGGACAACAAGTTCTGAATGGCCGAGCTGTTGACAGTTTTCACATTTTCGATGCTTCACTTCCTTCTGTGATAGAGAAGCTTCAAAACCAGACTTAAGCCTTGATGCACCTCTAGGCCTCCCCTTGGTTGGTACAGGATCAATTAGATCGCGTATAGTCAATTTTTCACCATCCCGCAGATCAACGACGGATCCACTGAAACCAATATTTGTTTTAAACTGTGATGATTGATAATTTATTGACCTAATTTTGTATTCATTACTAGTTTCTTCAGCAAATCTTTTCAAAACAGCATCAAACTTTGAAAGATGGATATCAGAATCGACCACCATTTTAAGAATTGCATTAATTTGGAACGGAGTGTCCACAGTCTAGCCGTCCCTCGAGTGCCTTGAATGGGAAAAGGCCAATACCATTTTCAATTGCAACGTTTTTATAACGTGCATCTAACCTCCATCTCTGTAGTATATAGGATTCTGGTATATTTGTAACGTGATTGCGGCACAAAATATACAGAATATGTTTACAAAGGATACCCTCTGTTTCGAATAATAAGCAACTACAATACACATCAAGTTCATCAAACTTCTCATAACTGACCTTTTCCCAAGTGTATTTTGATTCTAAAAATTCACCAACCAAATATTTTGCTCCGGGTCCATCGTGTTCCAACTCTTCTGAAAAGAGTGTCATTACAATTGAAAAATTTTCAGGTATACAACTTTGAAACTTGCATCTAATATGCATTCAATGTACAATTGGGCATAGAATTCAAACTCCGAAAGTCTTGTTGAGATTCAAAACTACGATGGGCGGTGACAACTTTATCATATTGGTGGACAAATTCAACTAGTTTCGTGTTTACATTCAAAAAAATATCAAAGAAAGAATTAAAACTCTCAGACCTCTGACTGGTTGTCATTCTAGCACAGAAATATTCTTGAGATATGCATTAACCCATGTTGGTCCCGAGATAATGACAAATGCGGAACTATCTCTGTTGGCAACAATAGATCTAAAATACACAAGTCAACACAAAACTAAAAACAGAAGGATTAATGTTAATCAAATAAACAAACTTGCAAAAAGGAAAACAAATCTCAGAAAATAGACAAACGCAAACAAGAGAGATTTATCCTGGTTCGATCCTCGTGACCTACATCCAGTCCCCAGCCACCGGCTTGAGATTTTCCTTTATCCTTGATTTTATACACCTAAAATCACAAACATGCACACCACTTGACAAATCCCCTTTGCCAAATGTGTACTCCTTCTCTTCCACCAAGAGAACACCTTTCACCTTGTACAACTGCCTCTACACCAAGAAGCCACCCGTGTACAATGATCACCTTGTACAACTGCCACTACACCAAGAAGCCACCCGTGTACAATGATTGCTTTGAGTATTACAATACTTTTCCTATAAGCCTTGGTACTGAATGTGTATGTGGACAAGGTCTAGTATAGGAGACAAGAACTTCAGAGAACTTCACAATGGAATTGACTTTTGGAGAAGAACTGAAGTTAGAAAATCAGTTTTCAGTTTGGCAGAATTTTGGCTTTGAAAAACTGAAGATTTTTCTTAGTATTTGGCCTTTGGACTAACTACCCTTTATATAGATGAAGACTAGGGTAAGTGATTGCTAAAATAAAGAAACAACCAATGAGTTTAAGAATGTACCGTGTAGCTTGTGGCTAACGGGTCGAGTCCACGAGGAGGGATGCGATAGAAGCGTTTCGGTGAAGTAAATAGAAACAAAGAAGTGTGTTAGTTTTTTAAGAAAAAGAGAATGGAAGGAAAGAGATGAAAAAGAGAAATTTCAACTTTCAGAAAAGGATTTGGAGAAAGTGATTTGTAAAAGCTTTAAGAGTTATGATGTTGTTTTATAATATGAAATCAAATCTGGGCTTACTATCTTCCTATTCACTTGTTCATTCTTCTCTTAAAATATTAAGTCCCTCGGGTTCATTTGCAAGACTTAAAGTTGATTCTTTTTAGAGAGCTTTGAGTAAAGCACATAAGATGTCGAGGGGTTGAGTTCTTTATCTTCAAGAAAGAGTTGGAATCAGATATTAAAACATAAAGCGCGAAGAAGTAAGAATGAATTAAAAATGATTTACAAGAAGATCAAGAGAGAATAGTGAATTCAACTATCTATGCCCATCCTCATGTGCCTTCAAGAACACTTTCAAAAGAAAGGCTTGTAAGGGAGGCATGCATATGAGTCATCGGGACTTTTTCTTTAAAAAAATAGAGGAGAAGAAAACAAGAGAGAGTAGATAGCTAGCCCAGAAAACCTTTTAGTTATTCATGGAAAATGACAAAGCAAAAATAAACATGCGCAACATACCGAAACACGAGTGGAGAAAAGATGGCTTGCTCTTGAATTGCTGTCACTTCAATCTTTGATTACAAGCTCTCAGTCCTCTCTCACAAGCTTTTTAAACTAAACTACAAAGTAAACAACAGAGTTACAACTTGTGTTCTAATTAACAATGAACCTAGATCCTAAGAAAATAAAAGCAAAGTTTATTCCTAGTCTTCGCTGCCTTTTTCTCTGCTGAAAGAGGTATTTATAGCCAAAAACCAAAGAATCAGGATCCCGGGAACGTTGGGGGAGCAAACGCTCCCCAACTGACTTCAGTTGGGCCGCAAAATTGCGGCTTTGGCCGCAATTCTGCGGCACTGGTGTGGCCAGGTGGCCACACCAAGAGGGGGAGCTTTCTGGGGTGAAGGGCTTCTCGCATATCTGGTTGATTTTCTTGTTTCTTCTTCAACCACTGACTGAATCAGCATTTGATTTTCTTGGCTCCGATTCCTCGATTCAAGGAGGGATTTTCTCAACTCCTTGATAGCCCAGATTTCTTCACTTCGAGTTTATTCTGAATTAATTCAGAATAAAGTGGGCTTTTGGGCTTGTTCCTCATTTATTTCTTTGAGCATTTGGGCCTACAATTAGCAAAGAAAAAAGACACTTATTAATATCATTTATTAGCAAACAAGTGTGGTAAAGTGACAACATGAATGCAATGTATGTGACAAATCAGTAAGTTAGGGTAGTTATAGGAGAAATTCAAACAATTGGAACGTTGGAATTCGTTGCACAAAAGACCAGATAACGAAAACTGTCCAACAGTCAGAAACTGCCTATAGTCGACTTGCCTATGGAGTTAGTCGACTAGACTAGGCAAAATTCCTTCTATTAGTCGACTTGGTTTGGCTATTAGTCGACTAGGTCAATAAACGTTGGAGTGACAGTTTTCTGGTTAACTGATTTAAGTCGACTGCAACTACTTATAATCGACTGGACCAGGGATTAGTCGACTAGGAAATAGGGTTAGTCGACTACAAGTGCTATTAGTCGACTACATTTGACTGTTAAGTCGACTAATGCAGAAACAGAGAGTTGGGTCTGTTTTGGACACACGATTAGTCGACTATAGTTTTTGTCAAGTCGACTATACAAGTGATTAGTCGACTTGATATAGATTTTAGTCGACTAACAGGACTGAGATATGAGTATATGTGTCAAGGCTTTTTACATGCTATTTCATCTTTACAAAATACATCATATCAACTCTCCTTGGGGCATCTTGATCTTGTAGAACTCTTGATTCGTCATGTGTTAGAGCTCCAAATGACATGCGTCACATATGCGTCACATATGCGTCACATAGTCTTCATCAAAACAAGTTCCAACATTCTCCCCCTTTTTGATGATGACGCTTTATGTGCACAAGTGCTCCCCCTGCAGAAAATATGTTATATTTTCCTCCCCCTGCAGAAATTGGGTTATAACAAATATGAAAAGACTTTGTTCTCCCCCTGCAACAAATATATTAGTAAATATATATATATATATATATATGTTCTTATTAACTTTTATATGGTACCTGCAAGATAAACGTTAGATGGTACCAAACATAAAAGAACATATTAACCTTTAGGAGTCCAAATCCATTTAGAATTTGGTTTCCACCTGTTAGTATACACATAGTTGCAAGAATCACATATATCATGAATGTATGAAGCAATATATGTATTTTTATCATGAAAACTTAAATTCTTAGGAATCCATATAAACTTTGTCTTAATTCTTTTTGAAACATGATTAGACTTTCTTTTCACATATGGATTACTAACATATGAAGACTTTTCATTATATCCAATACTATAATGATTATCATGTGACAACTTCTGAAAAGATAATAAATCATTCAATTTTTCTTTTCCTTTATTGAACTTAGTCACATTTTGCAAAAGATCTTCATATTTCTTTTTGAAAACTGAAATATCTTTATCTAAAATAGAAATCCTTTTATTCAAAGATTCAGTTTCCTTTTTCAGAAAAATGTTCTCTTTTATAAACTTCTCATTTTCATTTTTCAAAGATGATATGACTTTTTCAAACTCATCTTGTTGAGAATTTATAGAAGATACTTGTAAAGCATAACATGAATTTTCCTTAAAAAGTTTTTCATTTTCTTTTGATAAAACTTTATTTTTCAATTTTTCATTTTTCAGATCAATAAACAATTCATGAAATGCATCAGAAAGTTCAGTAAATGATACCTCATCATCTTCCAGTGTCATGTAACATAGGTTGACACGTTCAGTGGTTTCTTCTTCATCAGAGGAAGAGGAATCACTGTATTCTGATGATGCTTCGTAGTTTTTCTTCTTTCTGAACTTTTTGCTCTTGTATTTATCCTTCTTTTTGAGCAAAGGGCAATCCATCTTCATATGACCTGGTTTATCACAATTAAAGCATTTGAATTTACCTTGCTTTAAGAATCGCCTGAATTTCTTTGAAAGCATTGCCATCTCCTCTTCATCGTCATTGGAATCGTCCGTGTCGGAGGATGCATGGAAGGCGAGTTCTTTCTTCTTTGAACGGTGTTGTCGTTCGTCCTTCTTTCTTTCTTCTAACTGCACTTCATATGCCATTAGATTACCGATAAGGTTTTCTAACGACAAAGTTGAGAGATCATTCGCCTCTTCAATGGCGGTTGTCTTCTTCTCCCATTCTGGTGTGAGTGCACGAAGGATCTTACGAACTCTTTCAACTTGGGTGTAGTCCTTTCCAAGGGATGCTAATGTATTGGTAATGTCGGTGAATCTTGTTACCATTTCGGATATGGTTTCATTCTCCTCCATTTTGAATAATTCAAACCTGTGGACAAGAACAGATATTTTAGACTCTTTAACTTTACTTGTGCCTTCGTGTGTTACCTGAAGAGTATGCCATATTTGATGTGCAGAAGTGGCTGTTGACACACGGTTGAATTCTTCTTTGGTTAAGGCACAGAATAGAGCATTTATCGCTTTGGCGTCAAGGTTCGCGTTCTTCTTTTGATCTTCACTCCAAGCGTTGTAGTAGGTTGTGGGCTTGGTGTACGATGCTTCTACGATGTTCCAAAGGTCGTAGTTGAGCGATTGCAAGTAGATCTTCATTCTACACTTCCAATAGTTGTAGTTGAATCCGTCAAATAGCGGTGGACGTTGTGTAGAATGTCCTTCTTTGAATTGGGATGAGGGAAACTCCGTTGCCATCTTTGTTGTTGACTTGTACCCGCTCTGATACCAATGTTGGTCCCGAGATAATGACAAATGCGGAACTATCTCTGTTGGCAACAATAGATCTAAAATACACAAGTCAACACAAAACTAAAAACAAGAAGGATTAATGTTAATCAAATAAACAAACTTGCAAAAAGGAAAACAAATCTCAGAAAATAGACAAACGCAAACAAGAGAGATTTATCCTGATTCGGTCCTCGTGCCCTACATCCAGAAAATTCCTTCTATTCAAACATTCAGAAAGTTAGGGTAGTTATAGGAGCAATTCAAACAATTGGAACCTACATCCAGTCCCCAAGCCACCCGCATGAGATTTTCCTTTATCCTTGATTTTGTACACCCAAAATCACAAACATGCACACCACTTGACAAATCCCCTTTGCCAAATGTGTACACCTTCTCTTCCACCAAGAGAACACCTTTCACCTTGTACAACTGCCTCTACACCAAGAAGCCACCCGTGTACAATGATCACCTTGTACAACTGCCTCTACACCAAGAAGCCACCCGTGTACAATGATTGCTTTGAGTATTACAATACTTTTCCTATAAGCCTTGGTACTGAATGTGTATGTGGACAAGGTCTAGTATAGGAGACAAGAACTTCAGAGAACTTCACAATGGAATTGACTTTTGGTGAAGAACTGAAGTTAGAAAATCAGTTTTTAGTTTGGCAGAATTTTGGCTTTGAAAAACTGAAGATTTTTCTTAGTATTTGGCCTTTGGACTAACTACCCTTTATATAGATGAAGACTAGGGTAAGTTAGGGTAGTTATAGGAGCAATTCAAACAATTGGAACGTTGGAATTCGTTGCACAAAAGACCAGATAACGAAAACTGTCCAACAGTCAGAAACTGCCTATAGTCGACTTGCCTATGGAGTTAGTCGACTAGACTAGGCAAAATTCCTTCTATTAGTCGACTTGGTTTGGCTATTAGTCGACTAGGTCAATAAACGTTGGAGTGACAGTTTTCTGGTTAACTGATTTAAGTCGACTGCAACTACTTATAATCGACTGGACCAGGGATTAGTCGACTAGGAAATAGGGTTAGTCGACTACAAGTGCTATTAGTCGACTACATTTGACTGTTAAGTCGACTAATGCAGAAACAGAGAGTTGGGTCTATTTTGGACACACGATTAGTCGACTATAGTTTTTGTCAAGTCGACTATACAAGTGATTAGTCGACTTGATATAGATTTTAGTCGACTAACAGGACTGAGATATGAGTATATGTGTCAAGGCTTTTTACATGCTATTTCATCTTTACAAAATACATCATATCAACTCTCCTTGGGGCATCTTGATCATGTAGAACTCTTGATTCGTCATGTGTTAGAGCTCCAAATGACATGCGTCACATATGCGTCACATAGTCTTCATCAAACAAGTTCCAACAACCCAGTCTCCACGCAATCTGTACATCTTCAACAACCAACTGTCTTCTTCTTCTTCTAAATGATATTTTTCATTCATCAATCTCCATCATTCCTCACATGTGCTTATATCACAGAAGATGTACCAAAGATGAAAAATAGAGACAAAATCTTCTCCATTCTTGTTCGTCATCAGGATTTGTTGCTCGGCAATATATTTTCGTACATGTCAAAAACAGTACCGATGCCGAGTAGTTGAAAAAACCATCTTGATGGCATCATCGATCTGGGCATCTTGATCAGTAATAATCATCTTTAGTGTAACTCCGTGCATGCATCTGAGCCATTTATTGAATAGCCACACAAATGTATCCCTCTGTTCATCCGCAAACAATGCACAGCCAAACAAAATTGACTGCCGATGATGATTCCCACCAGTGAATGGAGCAAATGGCAGGTTCAAGTGATTAGTCTTGTATGTTGTGTCAAAAACAATCACATCAAAAAACTCAAATACGAGAAAATTGCTCTTCCATCAGCCCAAAAAATGCTTCTAAGTGTGTTTGCATTGTCAACTTCACTGATAAAGAAAAATTCTGGATCGAACTCGGCTTTTTCTTGAAAATATTTGATGATCGAAATAAACTCATGGCCAATGTTACTTCTACGGTGATGAGTAAAATCAATAACTTGTTGCGGGCTTACTTCTTCACAACCTTCTCTGTCGTTCATTCATTAATGACACAGAAAATATTTGAAGGGCGAATTCCTACATTAACCAAATTGCTTAAATGCTTCTGCTAATCTTTGATTGATGTGTCGGGTGAAAGTAATAGTGATGGACCTGATTGGTAGTGAAAAGTGCATTTTTATCATCATATTTACCATCACATTTTCATATTTATTCATTTAATTCTGCACATTTATTAATAATTTGTAATTTATTGTGTGCAGGCCTCGAATTATTATTTTAATAATAAATAAAGCTTAAAGAGCCCAAAAGCCCAGATCCAAGCCCATATTTGAAGCCCAAGAGTCAAAGTGCAAATAGCAGATTGTCAAAGTGCAAATACACAAAGGGCTGAAGTTGCAAATATCAAAGATGAGGGAAGGATAGACTTCTACCCAACCCTAAACTCTTGCAGATGAGAATGAAAAGAGTGCAGAGATAAGGAAATTCGTTTAAAAGAGATTGGGAGAATTCAAAATCTAGGTAACTTGATTATCAAGTTATCTCGAAATCCCAATATAAAGAGCCCGGATCAAACTTCCAGAAGCAAACGCCCAGATGGACGGACCAGGAGAAGCCACGCGCCAAAGCGCGTGACAATCTGCCACTATACTGCCGCAAAATTGCGGCAAAAGCCGCAATTTTGCGGCAATTTGATGTTATCTGGATACCAGATTTCGTGGGCAACTTCATCCGGGACTCTTCGGCATTCTGCACCTATAAATACCCCTGCAGTGCAACGTACAGAGCGTCCAGCGTCCAGCAGAGGGCCAAAAAGCTAGGGTTTTTAGGTTTTTCTTCTAGGTTAGATTTTATTTCCCCCATTGTAAATTTCTATTTTCTTTTTGTAAAAACTGAGAGGAGATGATGTATTCATGGAGGAAGGGATCTACTTGTACTGATGGTGACAGTCGGTGTAAGTTCTATTTTTCCACCATTGTTTAATAATCAAATCGAGGTTTGCCTTTATTTTTGTATTGTTTTATTTTCTTTTCTTCTTATTTAATCTTGTGTATCTCAGTATTTACTTCCTTCTATTTGTTCTCTAATGTCTTGCCCACCATGAGATCCAACTGCTCCGAGAATACCTAGCCGAAGAAGGAACCTTGATGGCCTATGGCGATTAACAGGTCTTCATAGTTGCTTTTTATTCCATAGTTAAGAAGGCGGACGATCCTATATGCCATGCTTGTACGCCTTCCAAGAAAAGGTAAATCATTGCAACGGTTCAAACGGTAAGCAGACTGAAGAGGTAAGTTTTCTTTTTCTTTTCTTTTCTTTTTGTAGATTAAATCACAACTTCTCCCAATTCTTTATTTGCCGACCCATTGTAAATACCACTTCCTTTCTAATTTAACTAATAAAAATAAAAACTTTAGAGAAACTTGCTTAACGCTTCCATCGCAGTCCCTCCCTGAGGATCACGACCCGCATAGCCTTGCTACAGCGGATTAGAATTGAGAACTTGCACATCCTATTCTTAAAACTAAAATACTACATTTTGTGTGCAGGAAAACTCAGTCAACAGGACCTTATCCGAGCTTGATAATTCATGTGAATGAGAATCAACAAACTTGGTGACAACCCAAGATCTTCTGTCAAATAAAAAATAAAGACGCACATGCATCTCAGCAGGACACGCTACTCTAGTGTCGAATCGACGGTTGACTGTAAGCCCATCTTGTCTTTTGTCACATAACTTCTTCACACCCTCCTTATTGCAATAAAATATTCTGATAATAACTTCATGAGGAGGCCTCCGTGACTTATCTATTCCTTTTCTTCTCACGCCAAAACCTCCGTTCCTTGCATAAGAATTATAGAAGTTGTATGTTTCATCGTCCGTGAAAAACTGTTTCCCTAAAAAGATTTCAGCTTCCAAACATTTCTCCATGTGAATTCAGATCCTACAAAATAAATTGTTGAACTAAATAAAAATAAATAATTGAAAATCACACGTCTAAACTGTAATAACTAAAACTGCGACCAAGGTCGCAGATGTAAAGTAATCTGTAACTTCTGAATAAAAAACTACGACCGTAGTCGTAGTTTTTCGTCTGGCCAGGTTTTTAAAAAACGTGAATAATAACTGTTAAACTCTCTCATTAGTATGTACTGCGACCTTAAGTTGTAGTTCTTAAAATTTAGCGTATAAGATAGATATAATTGACCTAGACACGTGTCAGAACTATAAAAATAGAACTGCGACTAAGGTCGCAGTTATAAAGCTAGCTTTGACAACTGAAAAAATATTTTTAATACAAACTGTGTTCGTGGTCGCAGTTCATAAAATTTAGTGTATTAAATTAGTGGTCACAGTTCATAAAATTTAGTGTATTAAATTAAATAAGTGCGACTGAGATCGCATTTAACAAAACTGTGAAATTGTTTCTGAAAAAAAGATTTTAGTAAAAGTGATTATATTGTTCTGTAAAACAAAACCTAGGTCACAGTTTCATATACGCTACACAAAATCTTCTACATACAAGAAATTGTGGAGAAAAAATAAAATAAAAATATCTTGATCAGCATGCAAAGATCTTAACTCTTCAATACTTTTAATATTCTGAGAGGAAGTTAAACCAGATGATATATGGTCCATATTTAGTCGGGAGATAGAGATCGCTTACGATTGTGACCAGAATTAGCAGGGGAAGTGGACTGCTCTGACGTCGACATTAAAATAAAAAAGGAGAAAAACTTGATCCGAAAATCGCTATTTTCAGAAACAACTTTATGACAGGAAAAGGAAAATATAAATCTGACAACGAACGGCAGAATAAATAGGGAGAATAATAATAATAATAAATAATAGTGGAACAAGTACTTTTTACTGAGGGGCATTTAGTAATTTAACTTATTCCAATAAGCGGCCCACAACTTATTGGTGTGATAAATAATATGCCACGTCACCGCAGGCTGAGAGAGATTCTCAGCTGTCGGCAAATATATATATATATATATATATATATATATATATATATATATATATATATATATATATATATATATATATAATATAAGGTATCTGTACCTCAACTGCTAGCTGAGAGAGTTCCTCAGCCGGCGGTGACGTGGCCCAATCTATGCCACATATTGGTGAAATCACCTAGAGGGGGGGTGAATAGGTGATAATGCTAATCAATGCACAATTAAACATTTATGATGCAACAATTAACCCAAAACAAGACTAGAAGCCGAATACCCCGTGAAGGGCTCTGAACTCCTTCCTCGTGATTCCTCTTGATAAGAGTTAGAGGTGCGCAATGCAATCTTGTTGTATGAGTATTTGATTGACAATATGAATATGCAACAAGTGAATAAAGCAATGAATATATATAGAGCAAGTAATTGAAGCAAGTAATTAAAACAAATAATTGAAGCAAGAATATAATGCAAGAGATAAGAGCAAGTAAACCAAACGCAAACACCGAGAATTTTTTCGAGGTTCGAGCACTCAGCTCTACATTCCCGCCTTCCCCAGAAGGATTTCTAATCATTATAACTTCACAAAGAGTTACAATCACACCGGAGTACCCTACTCCACAATCTCGAATACAAGTATTTCTTGGTGATCAAAAGACCACAAACTCTCTTTTGCAAAAGCCTCTTTCCCTTACAAGAACCCTGTAGAACAATGGTTAGAATTGAAGCTCAAATATTGTAAGTGAAAAATAAAAAGAACTTGAGAGAGTTTTGAAATTAAAACTTCAGGAATGAGAGATTCTTCAGCACAAAAACCAAGGACCAAACTCTTTTGAAAGCCTTTGAAAACTTTGAATATTTTGCCAATGCTTGTTGTGTAAACCTCTACCCTAATGACCCCTTTATATAGGATTGAGGAAGAGTAAACATAGAAAAGTTTTACCTGAATATAAGAGGAAGAAATTGACCCTCTAATACAGCTAACCACATTTTATTTAAACTTAAACAAATTTTGAAAACATGTTAAAAATCAGCCTCCAGAAAATTAGCCATTACTACCAATCTGGCAGATTGGTCAACTTTGAGAACATTTTTTAGGCTACAAAAGTTCGAATTCAGAATAAGGTATATAGGAATAATTTGTATATCTTTAAGTCTTCTTTTTAATGCAACTGAAATCAACTCAATATCAGTTTTGATGAGAAAAATATCAATAAAATACTGACAGGTATCAAAACAGAAACTGTAAGCTGTTTTCAGAACAAGAACAGAGTTCAACCAAATATTTGACATCTTTAAAATTTGAATCTGAAAATGATTATTAAATAAGAAATTTATATCTGAAAGTTATATTTGAAATGCCAGTTGAATCATGTTATTTGAATATAAGAATAAAAAGTTATGATAACAACTATAAAAGGGTGTCAAGCAGATCAGCAGAACTAAAACTGGTTCAAATCCAAAACTCGATATATGTACTTGAAATCCAAAACTGATTAAATAAAAAAACAACGTATTGAATTTATGTGTGTGTATTTGAGCTTCAACCTATCCACTATTCTTTAACAAAACTATAATACTAAAAATAAAACTAATGAAGTCTCTTGAGCCAAACTGAAGTCTTGAGCCATGCAATGCCATGCTAGATCCTTTTCTTCTATGAACATTCCTTCTTGTGCCATTTGCCTTATTTGCTCTATGAACCTAGAAAGTCTTGCAATGAGCTAAACAATGGCCTTCAAAATAGTACTAACCTGAAACTCATCTTGAACAAACTCATTAGTACCAATATATCTCTTAAGTGTTTTGTTATCATCAAAACTCTAAACAAATAGAGAGTGTAACCTTTTGGGCCAACAATCTCCCCCTTTTTGATGATGACAAAACATATAGGTTATAACACAAGATACAAAAGGGATATAAAAACTCCCCCTCAAATAATGCTATATTATCAAGTATAAAATATGAAACATGAACATATAAAAAACATATAAGAGTTAAACATGTACAACACATGAAACCACCAATACTTCTTCCCCTCTTTGTCATACATCAAAAAGGGTTAGGAAACAACCAATAAATAATGACAATGCATAGATATGCATAAAACAAGCTTTTAATACCAAAATAAATCTTTACATAAACATGTTCTGAATAATGCTCTTGATACCAATAAAAAACCAAACTAATCAAACTATGTTCTTGTATAAATATGTATATAAACTCAAATACTTCCCCCTTTTTGTCAATCATCAACAAAGGGGTCCAAGTAAGCAATAAAACATATTCTTCCAAAAAAATATCAACATAAGTGAATCATGATACCAATTGAAAGCTAATCAATATATAAAAATTCTTCTTATTAATAAAACAAAAACAATAAGCGAAGTATAAAAACAACAAAATACTTCTCCCCCTTTTTTGTAAATAAACAATTAAAAATCATGCATCTTGATACCAATAGAAAGTAAACAAATAAGCATCTTGATACCAATTGTAAGAATTTTCATATGATACCAAATTAAAATCCATATTAATTTTCCTTTAAATCATTTTTCATCATAAAGTATGGGAGTGGAAAACAAAGGTAACCAAATGACAATTGAGAGATAAAATACGAATTTCTCCCCTTTATGAAATACCAAATAAAATGATGCATAAGCTTGTATTAGGATACCAATTGAAAACTAATCAATTTAAATATGATATTCATTAAAAATCAAGTTTGGCAAAACTAAAATTTGTGATATTATTGAGCACAAATTAAACATATATGAGTATACAAAAAGAATGTCAATATTGATACCAATTGAAACGATCTAATGATACCAATTGAAACAATAATAAGATCAAGTGTATACCTCATATAACCTACCACCCATTTCATGCACATGTTTTAAATGATTTTCAATAATAACATACAAGGCATGGTCGCCCAACCAACCGCCCTTAAAAGGTAGGGGTTTTCAAAAATTATGATTTGAAAGTAAATAGATATAGTTTGAAAACTCTACTATGTGAAGAATACGAACTAGTTAAAAGAAAAATTTGTAAACTAATACGAAATCCTTCAAGCAGGGAATAAAATATATTTCATGAAAAACATGTAGATCACATGATCACTCAAAGTCCATAAAGCATATATCATGCTCATTGATTGATATACAATTTTGCATATTTTACCACATCATTTCCATGCATATTGCAAATAAAAATATGATTTTTAATGTTCTTCTCTCTATTTTTTGCAGGTCCACATCTGAAATAAGAAAAGGCCCAAAATCTTTTTAATTAGTAATAATTAAAGGGAATTAATTCAAAGCCCAAAAGAGAGCCCAAGTTAGAACCCAGGATCTAGAGAATTCTACGCGCCAGCTCACACTTCCAGAAGGTCCACGTGGATAACAAACTCATAACAAACTCAAAACAGAAAGTTGTTGGCCAACGGCCTTGAAACGGCCGCAAGTTGCCGCAGATCTGCGGCAGATCTGGGGCCGTTGAGCCCCAGATTTCTGCCACCTGTCCAGGTTCCAGATACTTCTCTCTGAGGCCTATAAATACAGCACCAGGGTCTGCACAAGCGCAACAGAGAGGTGGATGGATAGAGAAGAGAATAGAGAATAGAATTTGTATTTTTTTAGGTTTTTCTCTAGGATTTTAGTGCTTTAGATCTTCTTCTTCCTCCCTAGAAATTCTGCAAAAGAGAGATTGTGAGAGAGAGAGAGCTTGTGTAAACCAAGGTGTGACAACTTGTGAAGCAAGGATTAATCCAATTCTCCTTTCTCTACTTGAGCATTTTCTAGTATGTACTTGCTTTCTTTAATTCAAGCTTTACTTTCTTTGCACTTTTATTTCATGCATTGCTTTTCTTTTCTTGTAATGGCTAGTAGCTAAATTCTTCTACATGACTAGCTAACAACTAATCTTGCTTAACTTCTAACTCTTGGGTGAATGCAATTACTTCATCTTGCAATTGTTGAGTCTTTTTCATCCCCGATGGGTTACTTTCATGCTTGGCAATTTCTTATTGTAATTCTCCATATGATTCATGTGTGCCTCATTTAGAGCCTTGTCTTTAGAACAAGTGCCTTGATGGAACATGGAGATGGATCACCAACCATATGCTATTGTTGTACAACTTCTTTACTTCCATTAATGAATGTTGTATCTTCTTCCTTAGCATCCCTTGAGTGTCGCTCTTTTGATTCCACCATTGAAAGTCTATCTTGAAGGCCGATGACATCTATGAGGCTACAAGACAAGTCCAAGAATGATCACCCGTCAATCAAGTGGGAAAGTAACTAGACCAACACGCAAGACAAACATATGCCGATGAATAAACATGAGGCACGCATCACCATAACGTAGATTAGTAAGTTAGCAAGTTAGTAATGTTAGCTAGTCATGGCCTTTCTCATCTAAAAGTCTTCTACAAAGTTTTCATTCTTTTAGTTTTCTTTCAAAGCAAATCTCCTTTTTGATTTCTTTTCATTTTCCATCATGAACATATCTACCGATTCTTTCATTTCTTTTCCATGTTTTATTCATTCTTTTAAGACAAAGAAGAATCTTCGTTTTCTATCTTCATAACGAACCGTAACGCTTCCATCGCAAGCTCTCCCTGAGAATCGACTCGGTATAGCCCATGCTATAACGGAGATAGGAAAGGATACATTAATCATTTTGAATACATTTGTGGAGTGATCAAAGCACTTGAGGTTGATTCTAAACCTTATCTCTTTTTATTGAATATATTTTGTGTGCAATTTATACTCCACAATACAACACCTTTCCCGTCTAAACAAATTGGCGCCGTTGCCGGGAGAGCAACGGTTTTTGGTTTAAAGTGAAGAACTAAACGCATTTTCTTCTCTGTTGCAGGTTACAGGTGAAGAAACAAAAAAATAGCATTGCAGTAACATATAAGTGGACCTGGGCCTCTGCTCTTGAAAGCAGAGACCAGGATCCCTCAGTTTTGCCGCAGAATCTCGGCCCCAGCCGCAGATTTGCGGCAATCCTGAGTTCACTACTGACAAGTTTTCTACAGGGTCTTCAGCTTTGCAAAATACAGCTTCTGCAATAATTCATTTCTTGTATTCTTCACCATACTCCTGCTAATTATAATAAACAGTAAAACATTGGTTGAAACGTTAAAAATTGTTTAGACATTTGCATTCTAGGCACGTGTCTTTTCAATTCCTTTACTTTTACTGTTGAAGAGTGCTGGAGGCAAGGTACGTACGCATTGCATATTGACTAGGACTCACTCTTTGTTTGATTTAATTACGCTTTGAGTGAACCTTGTTTGTTGATATCGTACACTTGCACAAATCAATTCTAAGGGCATAACCCATAAATAAGATAAGGTGGGGATTTTATCACCCCTCCCTTAGCCCGAAAACCACCATCCAAAGCACTCACAATCCTAAGCTTCTAAATAAAAATTTGCTAGACGTTGACCCTAGGGACATCTCGGACTCACTTAGGAGATTATCCTAAGGGGGAAAAGTGTTGGAAATTGACTTTTGTAAAATCAGTGTCTAGGAAAGGGATTGAGGGCCGAAAGCCCGAAGGTTGCTGGTTACTTAATTAAGGAACGTCTCTGACGGAAAACCTCCCACCAACCTTGCCCTTCCCTGACTGATTAGCTTATAGTCAAAGTCTACACTAAACCTCTTGTGGACGATCTAATCAGTTAGGAGTCGTCTAGGTCCAGGAATCCTAGAAGCTTGGATTGATTTTTCTTTTATTGTTTGTTATTTTCATTTTTTCTTTTTCGCTGGTGTGATCGGTGCACGTTGTTTGTAATTGTATATGCGAGAGTGGTTTCGTGATACAAATTCTGCAAGACTTGTTAGACTTTCTACACTTGCACTTACACAACCACTTGACATTATGGAAAGCAACGTCTCACTTCAAGATCGATTTTATCCGATTCGCACCTCCCTTCCATCTTGCATTCTTCTCCCCGAATCTAATGGAAATCACTTCGAGCTGAAACCGCAATTCATTAATACACTTCCCCGATTTCATGGTCTAGAGTCTGAGGACGCGTACCTCTTTATTCGTGAGTTTGAAGAGGTATGCCAAATGATGAGAATTTCCCAACTGACCGAGGATGCTGTTAGGTTAAGATTCATACCGTTTGCACTTAAGGATTTAGCTAAGAAGTGGCTTTACAATCTTCCCGTCAGTTCCATATCTTCTTGGGATGATTTTGTTAAAGTCTTTCTTAAGAAATTCTATCCTATCCACAAAATAGCCCTCATGAGAAAGAATATAATGCAATTCAAGCAGAAACCAAATGAACCTTTCTGGAAGTATCTTGAGCGTTTCAAAGACCTTCTAGCCCTGTGTCCTCATCACGGCATAGAGAAATGGCGTCTATGCCAAATTATCTATGACGGTCTAGATTACCAAACGAAAACCCTCCTTGAATCCATGTGTCAAGGGGAATTTTTGAAGAAAGATGAACATCAGGGGTGGGATCTCTTTGAAACCTTAGCTGAGAAAACCATTCAGTGGGAGTCATGTCCAGATAAATCCACTCCCACCACTTCTAGAACTGGTACACACTCCATAGAATCCTCTATAGCCGCAGAAGCCAAGATCACACAATTGATGAAGAGGATAGAACTGCTTGAGTCTAGGGGAAATTCTGTTGTAAATCAGGTCAACCCATTGCCTGTGATTAAACCGGGTTGCACCTACTGTCATGACCTTAACCATGTCTTTGAGGAGTGTCCTTTGTATCAGCCCCAATCTTATCAGGAGAACATGAATGCAGCTTTTACCAGACCCCCATACTCCAACACTTACAATTCAGGATGGCAGAACCATCCAAATTTTTTGTGGAGTCAGTCTGGTCCTGAGCATCATAAACCACCACTTTCATATCCATATAATGCTCAGTCTCACACATCCAGTTTCAATCATAATTCACTGTATGTTCATCCATCTCAAGGTCCACCACAATCCCAATCTTTTCAAAGTCCACCACATTCACAACCATATCAGAACCCACCACACTACCAATCACAATTCCAGTCTCCATATCATCAACATCCACCCCAGAATGATTCAGAAATATCAGAGTTGAGGAAAATGTTAGAAACCTTTACAAAGAACTATCATCAGGATATGAATAAAGTTCAGGTCCAAATTGGGCAATTGGCTAATTCAGTAAATGAGAGACAAAAAGGACTGTTACCAAGCCAGCCATTGCCAAATCCCAAACATGAAGACACGGGCCCAAGTCATTGTCATGCTATTCATACCCTGAGATCTAGAAAACAAGTAGATAATAAGGTTTCTAGTCAATCATCCCATCCAGTACCAAAACCACCACCTCCTGTCCCAATACAACCAGCTTCTGACAAACCATCTTCTAGTACAGAGCCATCCACTTCAAAAGCCAAGGGTAAAGAAAAGGTAGATGAGCAACCCTATAAGCCTGTTGTACCATTTCCAAATAGGCTTAAGAATCCCAAGACAAATGCTCACATGGAGAAGATAAAAGAAATGTTCAATAAGGTCCAAATCAATGTCCCTCTTCTTGATGCCATACAACAAGTGCCATCATATGCGAAATTCTTAAAGGAAATGTGCACCAAGAAGAGGAAAACACAAGTCCCTCAAAAAGTCTTCCTAGCATCATCCATCAACGAGCTGCTCAATGGTCCAATTCCTGTTAAATACAAAGACCCAGGGAGCCCCACCATTTCATGCATCATAGGACAGACTACAATCAATAGGGCACTGCTTGATTTAGGGGCCAGCATCAATCTCCTACCTTTTCTGTGTACCAACAATTAGGGTTAGGCGATCTTCTCCCTACCCAAATGACCATACAATTGGCTGATCGCTCTGTCACTAGACCCAAGGGGGAAATTCACGATGTCCTTGTCAAAGTTGGGGAATTCATTTATCCTGTTGACTTTGTAGTCCTTGAAACAAAACCTGTGTCAAATTCCAATCAAAGGGCTCAAACTCCTGTCATTTTGGGACGACCATTCCTGGCTACTGCAAATGCCATCATTAATTGCCGGAATGGATCAATGAGGTTAACCTTTGGTAACATGACTCATGAACACAATGTCTTCCACACACAACCTCGTAAAACAAAAGATCAAACATTTGAGGTTAGTTTCATTAGTAACAATTGTGAGGAGAAGGTGAAGATCCAAAAGATGAGTCACAATCTTGTGATTCTCTTATCCGAGTACCCTTTCAAAAGGGGAAAGTTGATTTGGATATTTTCACTTTCAATGAGCCAACTCTGACTGTATTCGAACCTCCGATTGATATATCCTTTGAAGACCTGTTTGCTGATGAGATCATGTGTCTAGATGAGTCAACTCGGGTCAGCTAACAGATTGCACACTTCCGGATGTTGACCTTTGTTTTGAAGAATTGTATGGAGAGGAGCTGAAATTCCTTAACATTGGAAGTGATGAGATTCAGAGTGAGAGTGGTGATAAGGAATTCTTTAGTGAACAATGTGGTGGAATGAGGATGAATGATAATAATAAACAATTGAATCTGGAAATACCTAGGGCTAAAATAATTCAAACCGTTTCCCAACTGAGCTCACGAAAGCAGACGCACTGGAACGATGGGAAACGGGCCAGAGGAAAACGACCAAAAGCCTAGGTAATGGTTGCACTTGTATATACTCTTTGTAAATATTTTTTGCAATTTCTTGTAAATAAAAGTTCCTTCCCTCTCTATTTTGTTTCATGCATACATATATCATGATGCATTGAGGATAATGCATGAAATAAGTGTGGGGAGGGTTTACTAACATAGAGTTTTTAGATTTTCTTTCTTTTACACTTCTTTTAGAAAACATAGAGTTTTTAGATTTTCTTTCTTTTACACTTCTTTTAGAAATATAAAAAATAAATAATAAAAAAATATATATATAAAAAAACTTTTTGAAATAAGAGACAAAGTTTTGATCTATTTTTAAGAAAATTAAGATGTATCTTAAAAATTAAGAAAGCCTTAATTATGACATCTTAAACCTAGTTGAAATAATAGATCTTATTTGAAATTATAGGCTATGTAAGTAAAATTGAGGAGATATTTTTATCTTGAATTTTTACCTTAGATAGTATGCACTTCACACTTACACATTTTTTTGGGATGGAAACAAAGACCAAAAATGCCATAAAATAAATAAATATATATATATATATATATATATATATAAATAAAACATCACTTATTAAGCAGGATAATTGTGCCTCAAGAAGCATGATTATTCACGCCTAACGGTGGTAAAAGAAATAAATAATCCCCTTTAGTTTCGTGACCTTTTTCACTCGAGTCCTTAAACCCGAGGGATGTTTTCTCATCTGGTGCCCTAAGACCTACTGGTTTGGGAGTCATCGGTTATAGGCTCGTTACAAGGGTGAACTAGAAAGCCTAAACTAAGGGAAGAAAAAAGAGAAAAAGAAAATAAATATATATAAATAAATGGCTTGATGGTTAGAGTTGAAATCCCAGAAATCTTCACTATCACAATGTGCATATTATCTAGGTTTTATGAAGGATAAAATATTCAATCCAATTTTGAATTCTTACCTTAATTGAAGACAAGATCTTGCATAAAGACTAAGTTTAAGAAAGAATGATTTTAGGTGGACTTATGATCTTAGATCACTTATATTTTTGCAAAAATAGTTCGAAAACATGTCTCTCTTTCAAAATGCGTTTTCAAAACACTAACATTTGTCTTCTTTCTTTATGGATTTTGTGGGTGTAATCCGCTGAAAACCCTCAGGAGACAACACTCCTCCTCTAGGGTAACCTAGAGGTTTAACGGCTTGTTGCACACGCTCAGTGCAATCGCGTCACCTGCGAAAATGGTGTAATAAATTGGTAGTATAGTTTTTTTTTCTTATTTTGCTCGGGACGAGCAAAAGAATAAGTGTGGGGGTGTGATTGATATACAATTTTGCATATTTTACCACATCATTTCCATGCATATTGCAAATAAAAATATGATTTTTAATGTTCTTCTCTCTATTTTTTTCAGGTCCACATCTGAAATAAGAAAAGGCCCAAAATCTTTTTAATTAGTAATAATTAAAGGAATTAATTCAAAGCCCAAAAGAGAGCCCAAGTTAGAATCCAGGATCTGGAGAATTCTACGCGCCAGCTCAAACTTCCAGAAGGTCCACGTGGATAACAAACTCATAACAAACTCAAAACAGAAAGTTGTTGGCCAACGGCCTTGAAACGGCCGCAAGTTGCCGCAGATCTGCGGCAGATCTGGGCCGTTGAGCCCCAGATTTCTGCCACCTGTCCAGGTTCCAGATACTTCTCTCTGAGGCCTATAAATACAGCACCAGGGTCTGCACGAGCGCAACAGAGAGGTGGATGGATAGAGAAGAGAATAGAGAATAGAATTTGTATTTTTTAGGTTTTTCTCTAGGATTTTAGTGCTTTAGATCTTCTTCTTCCTCCCTAGAAATTCTGCAAAAGAGAGATATGAGAGAGAGAGCTTGTGTAAACCAAGGTGTGACAACTTGTGAAGCAAGGATTAATCCAATTCTCCT
Organism: Agave tequilana; assembly: GCA_038442645.1. Lineage (NCBI taxonomy): Eukaryota > Viridiplantae > Streptophyta > Magnoliopsida > Asparagales > Asparagaceae > Agave > Agave tequilana. The sequence continues at coordinate 58,696 of JAVJIF010015034.1, read as the reverse complement.
TTCTCTACTTGAGCATTTTCTAGTATGTACTTGCTTTCTTTAATTCAAGCTTTACTTTCTTTGCACTTTTATTTCATGCATTGCTTTTCTTTTCTTGTAATGGCTAGTAGCTAAATTCTTCTACATGACTAGCTAACAACTAATCTTGCTTAACTTCTAACTCTTAGGTGAATGCAATTACTTCATCTTGCAATTGTTGAGTCTTTTTCATCCCCGATGGGTTACTTTCATGCTTGGCAATTTCTTGTTGTAATTCTCCATATGATTCATGTGTGCCTCATTTAGAGCCTTGTCTTTAGAACAAGTGCCTTGATGGAACATGGAGATGGATCACCAACCATATGCTATTTGTTGTACAACTTCTTTACTTCCATTAATGAATGTTGTATCTTCTTCCTTAGCATCCCTTGAGTGTCGCTCTTTTGATTCCACCATTGAAAGTCTATCTTGAAGGCCGATGACATCTATGAGGCTACAAGACAAGTCCAAGAATGATCACCCGTCAATCAAGTGGGAAAGTAACTAGACCAACACGCAAGACAAACATATGCCGATGAATCACATGAGGCACGCATCACCATAACGGAGATTAGTAAGTTAGCAAGTTAGTAATGTTAGCTAGTCATGGCCTTTCTCATCTAAAAGTCTTCTACAAAGTTTTCATTCTTTTAGTTTTCTTTCAAAGCAAATCTCCTTTTTGATTTCTTTTCATTTTCCATCATGAACATATCCACCGATTCTTTCATTTCTTTTTCCATGTTTTATTCATTCTTTTAAGACAAAGAAGAATCTTCATTTTCTATCTTCACAACGAACCGTAACGCTTCCATCGCAAGCTCTCCCTGAGAATCGACTCGGTATAGCCCATGCTATAACGGAGATAGGAAAGGGTACATTAATCATTTTGAATACATTTGTGGAGTGATCAAAGCACTTGAGGTTGATTCTAAACCTTATCTCTTTTTATTGAATATATTTTGTGTGCAAATTATACTCCACAATACAACACCTTTCCCGTCTAAACACTCATAAAAATAAAATCATGAGAAAACAATAAGTGAGGTGAGTGTACAAGATATATGTGAAACACATTATTATGAAAATATGCAATCAAGCTCAATTGAAATTCTTTTAAATATGAAAACATGAAAATCATGAAAATTTAATTTTGACGATTTTTTATTAAAAGCAAGTTATACTTCAAGGCATATGTATGTTTTGATAAAACAAAAGGTATACATACATATCCCTAAACATAATTGAGTCCATAATAAAGATTTTCATGAAAAGCAAATGACTCAAGGGTATACATGTATATCTTAAAGTTTGACAAAATAAACATATATATGAAGTGAAAACACATGATCATAAAACATGTCCAAAATGGGAATACAAGTTTAAAATTCATGAATCATCAAAACTAGAGTATACTAGCACATGAACGTTTAAGCACAAACATATAATGATCTATTTGTGGCCCACTATATATATCCTAGTTTTAATGAAAACTAACATCCAAACATGTAATCAAATCATGAAGCATAAAACAAGACATAAATCAACATCCATATGATCATTATGTATATGCATATGCATTAGATCTAGGACATACATATTAGTTTAAAACAAAGTGAGAACACAAATATATAAGTCCATATTAAACATGGGTGTCTCAAATAACTAACATGTATATTACTAATCTAACTAACATGGCATAATCATAATAATCAATAAACATGACATGCTATGAAAAGCATGCAAATATAAAACGGGAGTTAGAGATCGATACCAAAACCGATGAAGACACCTCTCTAGTTCTCCAAACCAAGGTGGTCCTCCCACCAAACTCCCTTTGAAAGTGATGCATCCAAATTATTTTCTTTAAGCACGGAACGCATCCACTCCAAGGTATCGCCACTCTCACGTGATGTGAGAGCCCACACCTTCATCAAATACTATAGGGGTGGTCTTTGGTACCCATTTTCTTTTGGGTCCATAGGGGTTAGTATCACGAATCCACACAAGATTATTTGTTCTATTAATTTGATCATAGCAAAACTTAACTAAATGGCCATTTTTACCACAATAAATACATCTATAAACTCTACCATATTTAAATGCATAATGAGTGTGTGGCTTAATAGCATGTGACTTGTGAGCATGAGTGGATTTAACATGAGAAGTGTTATGTGAAGTGTTGACATGATGAGCATTTTTAGCATGGTTTGTTTTATCATTCTTAACAAGTGATGTGTGCTTCTTTGAAAACATATCCTCTAATTTCTTAGTATTAAAAGCATAATCTTTTAAAACATTTTCAAAATCAACAATTCTAGTTTTTAACAAAGAAAATTCATTTTCATCAACTTTTGGAAATTTTGCTTTACAAGCAACTTTATAATCTTCAAATTCTCTTTTTGTTGAAACAAGGTTGGAAGAAATTTCATCCTTTTCTTGTGAAACAATAGCAAGTTGATTTTTAAGAAAAGCAATTTCCTTTTTTAATTTTAAACATTCTACCTTTTTATCATCATAGCTTTCAGAAAGTTCAACAAAGGCATGTACAAGCATTTCTTGACTTAATTCATTATCTTCATCAATAGGTTGAGAGGTTACCTTGGGTGTGTTTGCCATGAAACACATATTTGCCGTGTCCATCTCATCTTCGGACTCGCTTTCCGAATCCCAAGTGGCTTTGTATGCTTTCTTTTCAACCGGACTCTTTTGTTTCAAGGAGGAAGTCACCTTTTTTTTGAACTCGGGACAATCGGTCATGATGTGCCCGGGTTTGCGGCAATTGAAGCATATGATTCTTCTCTCCTCCTTCCCTTCCAATTTTCTTTTAAAGTTGAGTTTGTTCTTACGGTACAACCTCTTCACATTTCTTACTAGGAGAGATAGCTCCTCATCATCTTCTTCATTGTCGTCGATTGTGGAGGAAGACTTGAAGGCTATGGACTTCTTCTTTTGAGGTGCCACTTCTTCTCTTGCCTTCTTCTCCATCTCACGAGTCTTAAGGTTTCCAATAAGACTTATGAGATCCATTTCATCTTTATCATTCAACTCCTTTAAGGTGGTTGGCTTGATCTCCCATGATGATGGAAGAGCTCGTATCACTTTGCGTATCTTTTGGTCGTTGCTTATCTCATCACCTAGAGAAGAAAGAGCATTAGTAATTTTAGTAAACCTTGTAATCATAGAATCAATAGGCTTATCTTCAAGCATTTTAAAACTTTCATATTGGGACATCAAGAGATCTATTTTGGCTCTCTTGACTTGTGAAGTCCCCTCATGTGTGACCAACAAGTGTTACCAAATCTCATAGGCGGATTGGCAATGTATAACCCGTATAAGATCATCCGCATTCAAGGCGGTGAGAAGGGAATTTTGGGCTTTAGAATTAGCCTCATATTCTTTGAAGGTAAAGTCGGACCAAGTGCTTTCCTCACTATCGGGTCTAACAAAGGGTTTGGTCAAGAATTTAGCCACTAAGCTACCTAAGGATTGTAGAAAAATAGTCATCGTAACCTTCCAAATAGGGAAATTGAGTCCATCAAACTTAGGAGGGGTCTTAATGTTGTCGGCCATGTTTACTAGTGTATGAATGAAAGAATGCAAATGGTGATTAGCAAATTTTTAGGATCTCTCTAAGGATGTTAAGCCAAAACCTAGAGTCCAAGCTCTGATACCAATTAAAATCACCTATAGGGGGGTGAATAGGTGATAATGCTAATCAATGCACAATTAAAAATTTATAATGCAACAATCAACCCAAAATAAGATTAGAAGCCGAATACCCCGTGAAGGGCTCTGAACTCCTTCCTCGTGATTCCTCTTGATAAGAGTTAGAGGTGCGCAATACAATCTTATTGTATGAGTATTTGATTGACAATATGAATATGTAACAAGTGAATAAAGCAATGAATATATATAGAGCAAGTAATTGAAGCAATTAATTAAAACAAATAATTGAAGCAAGAATATAATGCAAGAGATAAGAGCAAGTAAACCAAACGCAAACACCGAGAATTTTTCCAAGGTTCGAGCACCCAGCTCTACGTCCCCGCCTTTCCCAGAAGGATTTCTAACCACTATAACTTCACAAAGAGTTACAATCACACCGGAGTACCCTACTCCACAATCTCGAATACAAGTATTTCTTGGTGATCAAAAGACCACAAACTCTCTTTTGCAAAAGCCTCTTTCCCTTACAAGAATCCTATAGAACAATGGTTAGAATTGAAGCTCAAATATTGTAAGTGAAAATAAAAAGAACTTGAGAGAGTTTTAAAATTAAAACTCCAGGAATGAGAGATTCTTCAGCACAAAAACCAAGGACCAAACTCTTTTGAAAGCCTTTGAAAACTTTGAATATTTTGCCAATGCTTGTTGTGTAAACCTCTACCCTAATGACCCCTTTATATAGGATTGAGGAAGAGTAAACATAGAAAAGTTTTACCTGAATATAAGAGGAAGAAATTGACCCTCTAATACAGCTAACCACATTTTATTTAAACTTAAAAACATTTTGAAAACATGTTAAAAATCAGCCTCCAGAAAATTAGCCATTACTACCAATCTGGCAGATTAGTCAACTTTGAGCACATTTTTTAGGCTACAAACGTTCGAATTCAGAATAAGGTATATAGGAATAATTTGTAGATATTTAAGTTTTCTTTTTAATGCAACTAAAATAAACTCAATATAATATTTGATTAGAAAGATATCAATAGAACACTGACAGGTATCAAAACAGAAATTGTAAGCTGTTTTCAGAACAAGAACAGAGTTCAACCAAATATTTGACATCTTTAAAATTTGAATCTGAAAATGATTATTGAATAAGAAATTTATATCTGAAAGTTATATTTGAAATGCCAGTTGAATCATGTTATTTGAATATAAGAATAAAAAGTTATGATAACAACTATAAAAGGGTGTCAAGCAGATCAGCAGAACTAAATCTGGTTCAAATCCAAAACCCGATATATGTACTTAAAATCCAAAACCGATTAAATCAAAAAACAAACGTATTGAATTTATGTGTGTGTATTTGAGCTTCAACCTATCCACTATTCTTTAACAAAACTATAAAACTAAAAACAAAACTAATGAAGTCTCTTGAGCCAAACTGAAGTCTTGAGTCATGTAATGCCATACTAGATCCTTTTCTTCTATGAATATTCCTTCTTGTGCCATTTGCCTTATTAAGTTGACCAAAATAAGAATAAGAATCCCGCCTAAAGAACCTTCAATTAAGTTGACCAAAATACACCATTTTTACTTCTACCTTGCAAAAACTCATCTACAACAAAATTTTATCGAAAATTTTATAATTTATTGAGAAATTTTTGTTGCATTTATTTGTAGTTATAAATTTCCTAATTCACCTACATCAAAAATATAAAGAGAAAAAAAGATTGGGTCAAGATGATGAGCAAAAAAAAACAGCAGCAGTAAAAGGTAAAAAACATGCGTGAACCTAAAAAATTGGTTGTAATATATTGTGTTTTTATTGTTTATTTTTGCATTATTTTCAATTTATATAGGTTTAATAAAAGAAACTAAAATGAATAGGAAAATAAAATTTTATGTCGCACAACCGTATATATATTTTTTGTATTACAAATGTATAGTATAAAAAAAATAATGAAATACAATGGTTAATGATTTATTTTGAAGAATTTTATAAATTAGATATCTTCGTAACTGTCACAATATTTGTAGATTGGTTGGATAATATTTCATGCAATTGTTAATGAACTACGACTGTGGTCAGACTTAGTACTAAGAAATGCTTTTTATTCTCAATGTATATTATAAATGGGATCAAGGCTGTAGTACACATACATTCAAAAATATAATCAAGAAAACATATTAGCAATGTGACCATGGTCATAGTCATAATATAACAAAACTTGCAATCTTATATCACGAGTGCGTTCCTGACCGTAGACCTTTTTACAGTACGACTATGGTCACAGTCTTAATATAACATAACTTCTAATCTTATATTACAACTGCGACCCTAATCACATTCCTTATTTGCATAAAAATAATAGATAAAATATGTTATCGTTAAGCACTGCAACATAGTCACAGTCCTTATTCGCATGCCATATGCAACATAATATTGATCGTTTATAAAATGCAACAAAATTCACAGTCCTAGCAATGATCAGACTTAACAAAGTAGATTAGCTCTGCAGCCGTGAGAACAGTCCGCGTCTATCAGATCTTATAATATACTATATTAATTACTCTGACTTAATTGATGTAATTATTTTAATTACTTTGACTTAATTGAAGTGATTAATATTCTATCTACCATGATACAGCAACAATCTCGAAAAAAGAGGTGCACTAAAATTAATCTCCATAAAGGAAAGATGTGCATCATACAAAATCTAAAAATATAGGAAAATATTCTATAAAAAGCTAATTTGTAGTTCACATAATACACCTCTGAAAAAAGGGGATTCTTTGGATTCTCTAGCCATAACTGCTTCAATAAAATATTTAATTTCTTTTTATCACTTCTTCGAATACTCAACTATTACCTATAACACTTATTATTACTATTTACATAGTTTCACAGTATTAGCCTTTTTATTATGCTTGTAACTAATATATTATAAATATCTCATATCTAAAAAAGAAATTTATGTTCTTCGTTTTCAATTTGATTTCCCACCTTCTGAAATAATTTATTCTTAAATCATGTCTTTCCCATCTTCTTCCTCTGAACACTTAGATTTCAACTTTAATCATTCTCCCACCGGTCCTCTTTCTTTCAGGGATTCTAGTGAATTGATAGCAGTCTGGACTTTACTTCTTTGACTATCTTACTACATCAAATAATATTTTATCTGATCCTCTTCTTCATGAGGATGATGTAGTTTTCATGGGCCTAGTGAGGAGGAACTTATTTCTCTGCCACTTTACAAAGACATGCTTGATGAAAGTATGTCCTCTGATCCTGAAGGCGTGCTTTCTTTGGGCACATCCTCTGAAGATTCTTCTCGACATGGATAGAAAGAAGAGCTTGATACAGACGATCCATTCTGGGAGCTTATCAACGAACCAAAGTGCCCTCAAAAGATGAAGAAAGCGAAGAGGATAACGAGCCGGTCGACGAGGGAGAAGATGAGGAAAGAAATAAGGAACAAGAAGATAAGAAGAATGAAGACGACGAATCTGCTTATGATGATGACGACGAGGACTAGGATTTTATGATATTCACCTTATTTTTGTCTTTTTAATAGCTTTTAATGCTTTTTTTTGTAAGGTCTCTTTCTGACCATATTATGTTATAAATAAAATTTACTTCTATCTGAAAACTGATCTTTCATATTTTTAAAATACATGTAAAGTATATTTCTTTCATGCATCGCAATAATCACAGGACTTCTGAGTGGTTTTATAAATATTGCTATCATGATCGCGGACCTAATATATTGAACAAAAATATTGTTGTCATATGATAAGAAACATAATGATTTACTACAAAAAAATGTAAGTCTACTCTGTGATTATAAATAAAAAGTTATTAGTTTTGCATCTCAACTGCGACCATGGTCATAATACTCAAATAATAATTACTTTCAACTAAAAAAACTGCGACTGTAATTAATTATATTGATACATGAAATTACGACCATGGTCACAGTCCTGACAAAAACAGTTTGATCGTTGTACATTCAATCAAGTTAAAAATTGTGACATAGTCGCTGTGCAAAATTAATTATATAAACAGATGATACTACGATCATGATCATAATCTTTTCAAATCAGTATATTTCACTATATATATCACAAATTAAAAAACTGTGACTACGGACGCAGTGTGCAACACAAATACAAAGTTTTTTCATGCGTGAAAAAGAGACAACAGTCACAATGACGAATAAATATATAAAATTATAAGTAAAATACTACTATAGTCATAGTCTTTATTCACGGTTTTTACATTTAACCTAATAAAAAGTTCATTCACAACATGTTATCCACAACATGCTATCGTTAACCTAGCAAAAAACTCATCCACAAATAACTTCATGAGGAGGCCTCCGTGACTTATCTATTCTTTTTTTCTCAAACTAAAACCTCTTTTCCTTTTATAAGTATCATAGAAGTTGTATGCTTCATCATTTGTTGCAAATTGCTGTCCTAAAAAAATAACTATGCGTCCAGATATTTCTCCATGGAAATTCATTTCCTACCAAAATAAATATTGAATTAAATAAAAAAATAATTAAAAATAACACATTTGAAATATAATAATTAAAGATTGCGAATAAAGTCGCAGTTATAAAGATAAAAGTAACATTATTGACTAAAAGACATAACTGTAGTCGCATCTTTCAGGATGTCTATAAATATTACAACAAAGTATTCTTTTGTAATACTGTGACCTCTGTCACAGTCCTTAATATATTAAAAGATTGCAGAAAAGATCGCACATCTGATGTAATTATAGATTGCGACGAAGATCACAGTTATAAAGAAAATTGTGACATTAATTGTTAAAAATAGCAACCATAGTCGCATCCTTTAGGATGTCTATAAATATCATAAAAACTTATTTATTAAATACTGCGACCTTTGTCACTGTCCTTAAAAATTTATTGACCATATGATTGTTGGCCCAAAGGCCCATCACTCTAGTTTTGATGATGATCAACTCATGTAGTTATGTTTACTAATGATCTTGTGTTTAATTAGTGATAGATTCATTATCAAGATCTTAGTAGGTGTATAGCTCAACAAAGGATAAAATGTCAAGATTTGGAGCTAGCACGGTGTGATCCAAGGAACTTTTGGATCTAGCTTGGACCAAGTCAAGAAGATGAGAAGCCTTCAAGTGAAGACTTCAAGAAGATGAAGACTTGTGTCTCGGTATAAGATTTTGTTTTTGTTTTAGTTAAAATGTAAAGGATAGAATAAGTTGGTGGATTGCTCAAGTACATATACACACACACTCTTGATAGAATTGTTTTCATAAAAGGATTTTTAGTTTAGAAAAGATTCTTATCCAAAAATCAAGTTTATGCTTAATGTCAAAAACTAGATATTTCATCTTGATTGTGTAGTGGATCATATCCATACACACTATGCTTTAAAAGTATATCTTGTTTTTGTATTTGATGAAAATTTGGAAAAATATTATTTTGGAAAACAAGTTTTTATCATGACCAAATATTTCCAAGTTACAAAAATAGTCCAATCTCTTATAACATGCCTTGATTTTGTGCAAGCATGTTTGTATATCAAAGTATATTGGTAAAACTATTTTTGTAGATTTTTTAAGTATTTTATGGGATTTTATATGAGCCAAAAAGACTTACCTTTGAATCCCAGAAAACTGTTTCAGGCTTCGGATAAGTCGACTTACGACCTTTATAAGTCGACTAATCCTGAAGTCGGTCGACCGGCCCGGTCGACCGACGTGCACGGATGTGCACGCCTTTGTGCACTAGAGGACGGCCGACCGTGCCGGTCGACCGCTCCAGAGAGCTTGCTCTCTGGAAATCCCGGTCGACCGCACGGGTCGACCGACAGAGAATTGATTCTCTATTCCAGGTGCTCGGTCGACCCGGGCGGTCGACCGTGGCTCCAACGGTCAGAAATCCGACCGTTGGCGGTCGACCGCGCCGGTCGACCGGCAGCTCTGACAGACCCCAACGGCTATATTTTTCTGGCCTATAAATTTGGGGTTTGGTCATTGTTTTGAGCCAAGATTTTGGAGACCTTTAGAGCCAGTTTTTTCCCATACTTTCAGAAGAGTTTACTCCACAAAATAGTGAGCAAATATTTCCTATCTAAAGGGAAGATTTTGTAAAGAGTGTTTAAAGTGATCTCTTGAGTTTTTCACCATAGTTCTTTCCTTGCTTTTCTCACACCACACTTGAGCTATCCATTGCTATTCATCTTATAGGAGTGTTGTAGTGAGAGCTTTCATTGGTGATCAAAGTGTTGGATCACCAAGATTTCATACTTGTACTTTGAGGAGACGGGCAAGTGTGCTCGTGGTGGTTTGGAGTTCGGTTGTGAACTCTTTGGTTCGAGGTGCGGCCTCGGCGAGCTAGTGAGCTTGTGGTGTGTACGGGACTAGGGAGTCCGAGGGCTTGTAGGTGTTGCGGCACCGAGGAGAGATCCATTGGGATCTTGCATAGCGAAAATCCTTCGTGTGTGCTCGAACCTCGAAACATACCCATGTGTTTGCGATTGCCATTCCTCTCTCTCTCTCTCTCTATCTCTCTTGTTATATCTTGCATTCAATTATTGCCTTATCATTTACATGCTTGATTTACATTATGCTTAAATTGATATACTTGCGTGGGATTGTTGACTAACACTTGTATTCAACCAAGAGAGCCAACGCGGCACCTCAACCCATTCAAGGGGAATCTAGAGGAGTTTGTCCAGAGCCCTTCACGGGGAATTCGACAACACTCTTGTGTTATACATAGTGTATAGTGTAAAAGATTTTAATTAGGTCATCTTAGTATTTAATTCCGCATTATTAGGCATTAAGTGACCATTAGATTAGCCATCACCTATTCACCCCCCCTCTAGGTGAACTTACAATTGGTATCAGAGCCTGGTACTCTGATTTGGGTCTAACAAACTAGAGTTAAAGATCCTCATTTTTAGGCTAATCACAAGATTTTGTACACACACCATGGAGTTCATGTCACCACCCACCTTTGACATTCTTAACATCCAAATTTGGAAGGTTAAGATGTCATTGTACCTCAAGGCCTTAGGCATTCATGTATATCTTGCTACCACTAATGATTCTTATGTTAATAATAGCAAGTATTTTGAGGCTAACTCAAAAGCCCTTCATGCTCTTAAATGTACCCTAAACGATGATTATCTATCTAGGGTTTCTAACATTGAATCGGCTTTTGTAGTTTGGAACATCATCACCTCCCTCGGCGAAAAAGATCTATATTATGCGGGGAGTGACTCGGATGTTGGAAGCGACACCTCCAACAAGTGCTACATGGTCCAAGGGGATAACCCCCTTGAGGTAACTACCGAATCCGAGGATGAGGATGTTAACATGTCATATGAAGAGCTTTCTACATTTTATCAATTATTACTTGAAAGACATGACATGATTAAGAAAGAAAATAAAAATTTGAAAAAGAACATTGCTTGCATGCATATAGAACAAGATTCATTTAAATCTAATATTGCATGTTTAGAAAAAGATAATAGAAATTTGAAAAAGAATTTTGATGCCATGCTTAATGAAAAAGATTCATTAGAAAATAAAATGGCATGCTTAGAAAAGGAAAAGGATGATTTGAAAAATGAGAATGTTTCCTTGCTTACAAAATTGAATGATTTATGTGAAGGGAACACTACTTTGAAAACTAAAATTGCTTTGGTGGAAAAACAAAAGGAAGATGTTTTTCAAGAAAATAAATCTTTGAAAAGAAAGATTTGTGAAAAAGAAAAAGAATTTGTTTCGAAAAAGAAAAAGAAAAATGATCATATATCTCATCATGCTTTACATGCCACCACTAATGAGATTAAGAATTCGAAAAATAAAATGGATAATTTGAGTTCAACCTTGAACTCTTGTGCATTCAATCATACTAGATTGGAGTCCATGTTTTCTAAGAAACAAACTCCACATGTTCATGCACATTCACATCATGCTTATAATGCACACCATGCTAACACCCACACTCATAAGCATACTAAGGTGTACGTATGTACACATTGTGGCCGCAAAGGCCATTTAGCAAAGTTTTGTTATGATAATATTAATTCTCTAAATTTTGCTAATTATAAAAATGTTTGGGTTCCTCACAAGACTAACCCCAAAGGACCCAAGAAAATATGGGTACCAAAACCCCCACCATTTACTTTTGATGTAGGTGAGGGCTCTCACAAGACGTGAGAGGATTGGTGCCTTGGTAGTGGATGCACTTGGACATGATGGACATACTTTTGGGATGCATCAGTATCAAGGAGTTTTGGTGGGACAACCACCATGCTTGGAGCTTTGGAGTTGGTAACAATCTCTAAACTTCCAATTTATTTATGTTCATGCTTGTCCATTCATAATATTCATAGCATGTTCATATTTTATGATTTTGTGTGCTTCATGTGGTATTTACATGCTTAGATGTAGAATGTGTCAAACTTGCATTTATACATATATGAATAGTGAACTACAATTGACTCATATATATTTGAACTTCATGCTCATTTGTACCCACTATATGCATATGTATAGGCTAGTTTTGATGATTCTTTCATTTATACATGCTTTGCCAATCTTTATGATTTTACTTCATATATATGTATTTTAATTCAAATCTAATAAATATACATGTATACCCGTGAGTCTCTTGTCTTCACGCAAATACCTTGATAGACTCTTTTATTTTTGGATATGTATGTGTATTGTTAGGATTGGATAAATCATACATATACCATGAAGATTAGTGTTTTGATGAAAAATGATTTTTCATGTTAAAAATGTGACTTATGATCTTCATTGACTATTTTCATAAAAATGCTATTTACATGATCGTTTAACACTCACACTTTTGTTAAAAATATTTTGAGTCTTATAGATCATGAGTGCTTAAATTTTTGTGTATCTAGTTATGTTATGAAAAACATAAGATTGGATATATTTGAAGGATCTTTAACTAGTTTTTCAAAAACAACTTATACTAGTTATTTATTCTTCAAATAATTTTTGAGATTGACACATGATTCTATTTTTTCTCAAAATTTGATGCTTCATGATTTGAATATTAGTTTATATGTTAGTTTTTGTCAACACTAGGATTTATACTTGTACATATCGTGGGCCACAAATAAATCCATTTATATTTGTGCTTGAACGCTTATTTGAACCCATGAAATGTGCTTGTATTGCTTGGTTTTGATGATACATACATTTTTAAACTTGTATTCTCACCTTTTGGATTTGATTTATGATCATGTGTTTTCATTTCATGTATATGCATATTTTGCCAAACTTTAAGATATACATGTATACCTCTTGAGTCATTTGCCTTTAATGCAAATCTATTTATATGGACTCAATTGTGTTTAAGAGATATGTATGTATACTTATTGTGTTGTCAAAACATACATATATCTGGAAATATAAACTTTATTTTTAAAAAAAAATAATAATAAAAACAAAAATGTGATGATTTTTACTTGAAGGATTCCGTACTAGCTTTTAAAACATTTTCATATTAACTAGTGCAAATTCTTCATATGATAGAGTATATGATAAGCTTACCCTTCAATTGGTATCATTGGATATTTTCAATTGGTATCAATATGATTTCTATATACTCATTTTTTTGATTGTATGTATGAATGCTTTCAATTTAAAATTATATCAATTTCTATTAGTATTATCTTTTCATACATGTGATCTATATGCTAAGCTTAATTCAACCTTCAATTACTAATTCTTAAAGCTTATGCAATATGTTTTCAAAATTGATATCAAATTAAAAAAATATATATATGTTTACTTGATATCTCAAAATGTGTTTTAGAATTCAAAATTTTGTTTGATAAGAGAAATTCAAATTTTTGACTTGTATTTCCTATATGCAAGGAGAGCTTAACATCTCTCTTACATATAGATTCATGTTGAGTATATTATAAATTGAGGAGCTTGACAACTCTTCTTTATATGATATACGTGTGTAGGGGGAGCTTCACATCTCCTCTTATGCATTACATAATATGTGTTATGTGAGTTAGGGCTTGTCTTCCCTTCTTCATGTAATGCATATGTGTAGGGAAGCTAACTTAGCGTCTTCCTCTTCATGAATATATATCGCATATAAATTCTTATTAATTGATTTGTATTACCCCTCTTGATCTCTTTGTTTTTGACAAAAAGGGGGAGAAAAATTTGTTTGATTTGATTTTACTTTGAACCCTTTGTTGATGATTGACAAAAAGGGGAAGAAGTATTTGAGTATATATGCATGTTTTCATTGCTTAAGGGGGAGAAGTATTTGTCTTCCCTTGTTAGTTAGGCATATATAGTTTTGTATTGCAAATAGGAGAAAAAGATTTTGATTTATGCTTGTTGCATGTTTTATCTCCATACTTGCATACATATTCATGTTCCTTATTGCCATATCTATTTATTTCTTGTGATGCATGAGTTAAGGGGGAGCTTTCTTGAAGCTTTACTTTAATCCATGCATATATAACTCCATGAGTTTTGTCATCATCAAAAAGGTGGAGATTGTTGGCCCAAAGGCCTATCACTCTAGTTTTGATGATGATCAACTCATGTAGTTATGTTTACTAATGATCTTGTGTTTAATTAGTGACAGATTCATTATCAAGATCTTAGTAGGTGTATAGCTCAACAAAGGATAAAATGTCAAGATTTGGAGCTAGCACGGTGTGATCCAAGGAACTTTTGGATCAAGCTTGGACCAAGTCAAGAAGATGAGAAGCCTTCAAGTGAAGACTTCAAGAAGATGAAGACTTGTGTCTAGGTATAAGATTTTGTTTTTGTTTTAGTTAAAAATGTAAAGGATAGAATAAGTTGGTGGATTGCTCAAGTACATATACACACACACTCTTGATAGAATTGTTTTCATAAAAGGATTTTTAGTTTAGAAAAGATTCTTATCCAAAAACCAAGTTTATGCTTAATGTCAAAAACTAGATATTTGATCTTGATTGTGTAGTGGATCATATCCATACACACTATGCTTTAAAAGTATATCTTGTTTTTGTATTTGATGAAAATTTGGAAAAATATTATTTTGGAAAAACAAGTTTTTATCATGACCAAATATTTCCAAGTTACAAAAATAGTCCAATCTCTTATAACATGCCTTGATTTTGTGCAAGCATGTTTGTATATCAAAGTATATTGGTAAAACTATTTTTGTAGATTTTTAAGTATTTTATGGGTTTTTATATGAGCCAAAAAGACTTACCTTTGAATCCCAGAAAACTGTTTCAGGCTTCGGATAAGTCGACTTACGACCTTTATAAGTCGACTAATCCTGAAGTCGGTCGACCGGCCCGGTCGACCGACGTGCACGGATGTGCACGCCTTTGTGCACTGGAGGACGGCCGACCGTGCCGGTCGACCGCTCCAGAGAGCTTGCTCTCTGGAAATCCCGGTCGACCGCACGGGTCGACCGACAGAGAATTGATTCTCTGTTCCAGGTGCTCGGTCGACCCGGGCGGTCGACCGTGGCTCCAACGGTCAGAAATCCAACCGTTGGCGGTCGACCGCGCCGGTCGACCGGCAGCTCTGACAGACCCCAACGGCTATATTTTTCTGGCCTATAAATTTGGGGGTTTGGTCATTGTTTTGAGCCAAGATTTTGGAGACCTTTAGAGCCAGTTTTTCTCATACTTTCAGAAGAGTTTTCTCCACAAAATAGTGAGCAAATATTTCCTATCTAAAGGGAAGATTTTGTAAAGAGTGTTTAAAGTGATCTCTTGAGTTTTTCACCATAGTCTTTCCTTGCTTTTCTCACACCACACTTGAGCTATCCATTGCTATTCATCTTATAGGAGTGTTGTAGTGAGAGCTTTCATTGGTGATCAAAGTGTTGGATCACCAAGATTTCATACTTGTACTTTGAGGAGACGGGCAAGTGTGCTCGTGGTGGTTTGGAGTTCGGTTGTGAACTCTTTGGTTCAAGGTGCAGCCTCGGCGAGCTAGTGAGCTTGCGGTGTGTACGGGACTAGGGAGTCCGAGGGCTTGTAGGTGTTGCGGCACCGAGGAGAGATCCATTGGGATCTTGCATAGTGGAAATCCTTCGTGTGTCAAAGGCGGGGATGTAGAGCAAGTGTGCTCGAACCTCGAAACATACCCTTGTGTTTGCGATTGCCATTCCTCTCTCTCTCTCTCTCTATCTCTCTTGTTATATCTTGCATTCAATTATTGCCTTATCATTTACATGCTTGATTTACATTGTGCTTAAATTGATATACTTGCGTGGGATTGTTGACTAACACTTGTATTCAACCAAGAGAGCCAACGCGGCACCTCAACCCATTCAAGGGGAATCTAGAGGAGTTTGTCCAGAGCCCTTCACGGGGAATTCAGCAACACTCTTGTGTTATACATAGTGTATAGTGTAAAAGTTTTTAATTAGGTCATCTTAGTATTTAATTCCGCATTATTAGGCATTAAGTGACCATTAGATTAGCCATCACCTATTCACCCCCCCTCTAGGTGAACTTACAATGATAACTTTAATAAATTAAAGGATTGCGGCAAAGGTCGCACATCTAATGGAATTAAAGACTACGACTAAGATTACAATTACAAAAATAATTGTAACATTATTAATTAGAAAACGGTGACCTTAGTCGCCATTGTTTTATAAAACTTAAACTAGGTGCAGTATCATCTAGTTTACCTAAAAAATTTTGATGAAAAATTGCGAAAAATAATAAAATAAATAAAAAAGAAAAAAAACTAACCTACTCGAGCTAGTTTTAGAAAGACTTTCTCTGCAAAACTCAAATCTATATCTGACAACGCACGAAACTAGAAAAAGGGAGAAATAATAATAAATAATATAGATCTTGTTGGCCCAAAGGCCATTAGCCCGACATTTTGATGATAACAAACCATATTTAGTTATGTTTTTTAACAATTTCGTTTATATAAGTTTCAGGAAAATATAATAGTTGATTTGACAGCTCTAACTCAAGACTCACGCTTTTGGATGCCGCAAAAGATATGGATCCCCGAGCCTAGCATAGTAGAAGCGCTCCAGGATCATACAAGAAGAAGACTTCAAGATTTGTAATTTTCTTTTTGTAGTATTTTTAGATGATTTTGTCAAAGCCTAGATGATAGAGGTAGAATACTTGGGATTGTCACACACACACACATCTAGTATTTCTTCATGGCTTCAAAACAATTTTTATAACAAAATTTCTAACCTAGTTTTGAAAAAACCATGTTTGGAAAAATCAGTTTTAGAAAAATCAATTTTCCATTTTACCAAAAAGGATATTCATCAAATAAAGTTCAAACATTTTTGGGTGTTGATCTATGATCACACTCTGAGTTTTATAAGTCCTAGAACCCTATTTTTTAAATCCTTAACCAAAGATCTTTTAAACAAAATTTTCCTTTTTCTTTAGCAGACTCTGGAAAAACAGATCTGACAGAGTCCGGTCGATCGAAACAGTCGACCGACATGCACCACTGTGCATGTGTGCACATCGGTCGACTGACCCGGTCGACCGGGCGCAACTTGTTGCTCTCTGTTTTTTCTCGGTCGACCGACAGAGAGACTTGCTCTCTGGTTTTGGTCTCGGTCGGCCGATCCAGTCACCGACCTCCCAACGGTCGGATTTTTGACCGTTGGCGGTCGACCGGCCCGGTCGACCGTTAGCTGTCAGAAGTTCTGACAGACTCCAACAGCTCTATTTTTTTGGACAGCTTTTATTGGGATTCACCCCAACGACTCTTTTGAGGTTTGTAGGTCATTTTTCATCCCCTATAAATAGTGGGACACTTCTACAAACATCATACACAAGATTTACAAGTAAAATCCAAGTTTTCAAAAGCTTAGCATTTTAGAAAAAGATTTTCAATCAAGCCGAAATTTCCAACCCCTTCTTGAAGCAATCCTTTACTTCTCTCTAGACTTTTGCACTACACAATCCCATAGTATCATCTCTTTCATATTGGTTGTAGGATTGTGCAAGTGAGCCTTTTTTGATCAAGTGTGATCAACCTTTCTTATTGTGAGAAGTTGTAGAGGCATCGACCTCAAGCGAGCCGGTGTGCTTCAAAGTGTGTCCTTGTATTGAGGATCCGGTGGGATCACCAATAGTGAAAATCCTTCATCTTGTTGAAGGCGGGGACGTAGAGCGTGGCTCGAACCTCGGAAAAATCCTTGTGTTTGCGATTCTCCACATTTTCTCTAAACTCTATCTCTCTCTTACTTGCTCTATTAAATTGCTTATTCACTTTCAAGTTATTTAATTGTGCTCATTGTTTAAATAGTTTTTAAGTTCCGCATTATTGTCATTTCATATAGCCATCACCTATTCACTCCCCTCTAGGTGATTTTAATTGGTATCAGAGCCAACCCTTGCTTTTGGTTTAACCACCTTAGGGAGATCCTCATATTTGGCTATATATATTTGTTGCATTATTAATTGTTGTACATTCTACTTTTGTATTCATGGCATCTATTGATCTTTCTAGCATCAAGTCCCCACCCAAGTTTGATGGTTTGAACTTCCCCATTTGGAAGGTCAAAATGAACCTCTTTCTTAAATCCCTAGGAGTTAGAGTAGCTAGGGCCATTACCAAGGAATTTGTAGAACCTCTCACCGATGAGAGATCATGGTCCGAGGATACCACCAAGGACTATGAGGCTAATGCTAGGGCTCAATATGCATTAACACAAGCCTTAAATGAAGATGACCTATCTCGCATCATAAACTGTAAATCTGCATTTGAGGTTTGGAATGTGCTAATTGTGACTCATGAGGGAACGTCCCAAGTCAAGAGATCCAAAATTGACTTGCTTTGTTCTCAATATGAGAACTTTTATATGCTTGAGAATGAATGCATTGATGACATGCTCACCCGTTTCACCAAAATAACAAATGCTTTATCTTCTTTAGGTAACACGATTGACAATGACCAAAAGATTCGGAAGGTCATTCGAGCTCTTCCCAAAGCTTGGGAAGTTAAGGCAACTACCCTCAAGGAGCTCAACGATAGGGAGGAGATGGACTTCTCCGGCTTCATCGGCAATCTCAAAACGCATGAGATGGAGATGAAAGTTAGAGAAGAAAGGGAGGCGCCAAAAAAGAAAGCCCTCGCTTTCAAATCCACTCCATCCACTCATGACGAGGAAGACTCATCGGAAGACTACTATGAGGATTTTGCCATGCTCATCCGGAAGGTGGGCAAGATGTTCTACAAGAAGGGGAGGCAAAGCAACTTCTGAAGAGAGAAACCTCAAGGAAGGTTTGAAAGGAAAAGAGAGGAGCCGGGTCCTTACTTCCATTGCAAGAAAATCGGACATCTCATCGCCGATTGCCCCGCTCTTCAAGCTTCAACCTCAAAGAATGGGCCAAAGAAGAAGAAAGCTATGGTGGCCACATGGGATGACACGGAGTCGGAATCCGAAGAGGAGAATAACGCCGCACACATGTGCTTCATGGCACATGGGGAGGATGCATCAAAGGTACATCTTGAAAACTCCATAGATGATGATGAATTAACTATGGATGAACTTGCACAATTTTTTGAAGAGCTACAACATAGATATGAGATTTCACAATCTCAAAATAAGAAATTGAAAAAGGAAAATGATTCCTTGAAAAATAAATTTGAACGTGTTTTAAAAGAGAAAAATGAGCTAGAAAATTCTTTTGAAAAGATGAAAAAGGACTTTGAAAATTATAAATTAACTTGTAAAGGAAAAAGCCCTATTTTATCTTGTAACAAAAATGAATTTTTAGAAATTCAAAAACGAGTTGATGTTTTGGACTCAACTCTTAAGAAGTGTACTTTTGATTTAAACAAATTTGCATCTAAGTTTCCCAAAGGAATAACCCAAGGGAAACACACTCACCATCAACATGCACGAAAACATGCACACACACATAAACATGCATTCATGTATGGTAGTGGTAGAATTTATGTGTGCACTCATTGTGGCCGCAAAGGCCATTTGGAAAAAATTTGTTTTGCTAAGCTAAACATGTCAAATAAACATGTTTGGGTTCGACAAGATACTAACCCTAAAGGACCCAAAAAGATATGGGTACCAAAAGACACACCGAATTTAATTGATACAGGTGGGTCATCTTCCTCCAAGACATAGGGGGAGATGGTGCCCGGGTGGTGGATGCATCAACGCTCAACGAACATATCGTCGCTTGCATCGCTATCATAGAGGCACCTATTTTTGGAGAATGCCCTTGGTTTGGTAATTTCTCCACATAAAATTTTTTCTTTTTATATGTGCATAGGATTGCTAGTTTACCTTTGTGTTATGTTGATATATAGTGTAAACTTGCTTTTCTATTGTAATTGTATATTTGCCATGCTATATAGATAATCATGTTCTTATGCCATATAATTCTTTGTCCACATGTCTAGATTTTGTTGTATATGTATTTTGTCAAAACTAAATAAAGATTTATTTAAAACATTTTTAAAGCAAATAAATTGAGATGGCAATTGCGCGCCTCAACTCTTATCTAGAGGAATATCGAGGAGAAGTTCAGAACCCTTCACGGGGTATTCGGCTTCAACATCTCTAATATCTTGCTTTATTTATAAATAAAATTAATTAGTAAAAATATGTGTAATTTTTTTTGACTTTCATAACTAGTATGAGTTAAAATATGTTTAAACACCTTTTTAATGAGAATCAACCTTTTGCTATTATTTTAAATTTAAGATAAATTTTTTTTTAACTGGTTTACTTACTGTCAGTTTTGGGCAAGACCGGTCGACCGGAGCGGTCGACCGACTGAAGTGGGTTTGCTCTCTGTTTGCGCCGGTCGACCGGACCGGTCGACCGGGCGACGGAAAGTCTGTTTTTACCCAACTTTATATAAAGCCCTAATCTCTCATTTCTCTCTTCTCACCAGCCGACTTCTCCTTCCCTCTTCTCTCAAAAACCCTAAAACTCTTTTTCCAACCCTCTCCACTTTAATCCAACCTCAAATCATCTCTAAAATTGCTTGGATCTTCGCTTTCAGGCTTGGATTTCCGTCTATTTCAAGGTTTTTCGGGTTTGTCTCCTTGTTTCTCCATCTTTGTCAAGGTAAAAGCTTTGTTTCCTAGATCTTGCTTCATTACTTGTTCTCTTTCATATTCTAAGTCTAGATCTAGCTTTCATTTTGTGTAGATCAAGCCTTTATCTTGATTATTGTTGTGGATCTTTCCCTAGTTCAATTTTTCCTAAAAATGTCTAAAAGATCAAGGACTGAGAAGGGTAAATCTACCCAACCCAAAGCCCTTACTCATTCAACCCAACCCAAACCCCTCTTTGTGTCTCCTTAAGCTGAGAATCGTTATATTCTCCTTTCTGAAAAAACTATTATTTCCAGACGATGTGTCATAATCAATGATTTTGAACACTTAAATTTAGCACACATCTTAAGGAATAATTCCCTTGAAAATTTCCTTACCGTTAGGGAACCTGTATACACTTCCCTTATTCCCTATTTTTATACAAACCTAACTTTTGAGTCAAACAGGATTAGATCTAGAGTCCTTAGAAGAGACGTTGACATCTCTCTCCAAGAGTTTGCTCATCATTTGTATCTTTCCTGTGAGGGAGTTGATGTTTACTCTCTAGACCTTCATGACTTTGAGTATCCGGCCGGTGAGTCTGCCCTCACCGCGTCTACTTTGCTTCATGGGGATGACAACCCCGGTTTGGTTAGGAATGAGCAGTGAGATATTATACTCTCATTGCCCAGGTCCTTGCCAAAATAGTTTTCTATAACCTCCTGCCCAAATCAGGAGAGTTTAGCCATGCTAGGGGATCAGTTCCATTGATTGTCTACTGCCTTCTGCGAGGTATTAAGATTAACATCCACAAGCTTATCATTTCGTTCTTGACCTCTGATCACATTCATGTCCCCACTAGGCACTTGCCTTATGGGATGCACATTTCCTATCTTTTAAAGCAGCTTAACTTTGATCTATCCTCTGTGAGGCCCTCTGAACCCTCTATTGACATAAACAGCTCACTTCTAAAGAGGATGCGTGTTGGGATGCGTCATCCTGCTCCCCAACAGCAGCCTCTTCCTCCTGCTGCTCATGTCCCAGGTTCCTCTTCTACTTCAGGATCTTCCATTCCATCTGATCTCCACTTTTTCTTGTCCTCTGAGTTACGAGAGCACTGAGCTCAGTTATCTGCTAAGTTGCAGGAGCATCGTACCCAGATATCCGCTGAGATCCAGCAGCACCATACTCAGATTTCTGCGGAGATAGTGGCGCATCGTGAGGAGATATCCGCACGTTACTTTTGCCTTCGCAATGACATGGGCTATTTTGCTGATTCCATCCGGTACATGGAGTCACAACTTGGCACATTATTGTGAGGCATGAGATGCGAGCTCTGGATCCCACGGCATATGCTCGACCGCTTCCTTCTTCCGGCCCTCCTTTTCCGGCCAGGACTCCTACCGCTCCTCTGGCACCACAGCTAGCTGTTGCTGCGATTGATTCTGAGGAGGATGATGATGATGATGATGAGGATGATGAGGATGAGGAGGTTGCTGAGGGCGATGAGGACGGCTCGTCTGAGGATGATTCGGAGGATGAGGAGTGATTTCCCCTTTGTTGATGATGTCAAAAAGGGGAGAGACTTTTGAGTTGGGCTATATTGTTATATTTTGTATTTTGGTATTTTGAGTTGTAGTACTTTATTTTATGGACATGTATTTGTAGTGGACATGTGTTAGTATTTTATGGATGTGTATTTTTATTTCTGTTGGACATGAGTTATTGTATGACATATGATTTCTCCTTTTATGTGTTTGATTACCTTATGTCCATTTTATTCCGTTGGCATGTGACTCATTTCATATCCTATATGCCTTCATATTTGCATGAGTATGTCTCTATGTGACTCTTTTATATATGCATGTGTTGAGGGGGAACTTCACTTGAAGTCTCCACCCAAAATATTGGTGATAACTATATATGTTTTGTCATCATCAAAAGGGGGAGATTGTTAGCCCAAAGGCCATTAGCCCGACATTTTGATGATAACAAACCATATTTAGTTATGTTTTTTAACAATTTCGTTTATATAAGTTTCAGGAAAATATAATAAGTTGATTTGACGGCTCCAACTCAAGACTCACGCTTTTGGACGCCGCAAAGGATTTGGATCCCCGAGCCTAGCACAGTAGAAGCGCTCCAGAATCATACAAGAAGAAGACTTCAAGATTTATAATTTTATTTTTGTAGTATTTTTAGATGATTTTGTCAAAACCTAGATGATAGAGGTAGAATACTTGGGATTGTCACACACACACATCTAGTATTGCTTCATGGCTTCAAAATAATTTTTATAACAAAATTTCTAACCTAGTTTTGGAAAAACCATGTTTGGAAAAATCAGTTTTAGAAAAACCAATTTTCCATTTTACCAAAAAGGATTTTCATCAAATAAAGTTCAAACATTTTTGGGTGTTGATCTATGATCACACTCTGAGTTTTATAAGTCCTAGAACCCTATTTTTTAAATCCTTAACCAAAGATCATTTAAACAAAATTTCCCTTTTTCTTTAGCAGACTCTGGAAAAACAGATCTGGCAGAGTCCGGTCGACCGACCTAGTCGACCGACATGCACTACTATGCATGTGTGCACATCGGTCGACTACCCAGTCGAGCGGGCGCAACTTGTTGCCCTCTGTTTTTCCTCGGTCGACCGAGTCGGTCGACCGACAGAGAGACTTGCTCTCTGATTTTGGTCTCGGTCGGCCGACCCAGTCGACCGACCTCCCAACGGTCGGATTTTTGACCGTTGGCGGTCGACCGGCCCAGTCGACCGTTAGCTGTCAAAAGTTCTGACAAACTCCAACAGCTTTATTTTTCTGGACAGCTTTTTGTTGGGATTCACCCCAACGACTCTTTTGAGGTTTGTAGGTCATTTTTTATCCCCTATAAATAGTGGGACACTTCTACAAACATCATACACAAGATTTACAAGTAAAATCCAAGTTTTCAAAAGCTTAGCATTTTAGAAAAAGATTTTCAATCAAGCAAAAATTTCTAACCCCTTCTTGAAGCAATCCTCTACTTCTCTTTAGACTTTTGCACTACACAATCCCATAGTATCATCTCTTTCATATTGGTTGTAGGATTGTGCAAGTGAGCCTTTTTTGATCAAGTGTGATCAACCTTTCTTATTGTGAGAAGTTGTAGAGGCATCGGCCTCAAGCGAGCGGGTGTGCTTTAAAGTGTTGTTGCGACACCGAGAGATAGGACAAGTGTGTCCTTGTATTGAAGATCCGGTGGGATCACCAATAGTGGAAATCCTTCATCATGTTGAAGGCGGGGACGTAGAGCGTGGCTCGAACCTCGAAAAAATCCTTGTGTTTGCGATTGTCCACATTTTCTCTAAACTCTATCTCTCTCTTACTTGCTCTATTAAATTGCTTATTCACTTGCAAGTTATTTAATTGTGCTCATTGTTTAAATAGATTTTAAATTCCGCATTATTGTCATTTCATATAGCCATCACCTATTCACCCCCCCTCTAGGTGATTTCAGATCTACTATTATTTACCGCAGGGGCATTTAGTAATTTTAGTTATTCCTATAAGCGGGTTATCCTTTAAGATTGTAGAATACCGTGGCTAATAATATTTCACATCACACACACATATATATAGGGGTTATTGTACCTCAGCCGACAGCTGAGAGAGTTTCTCAGCTGGCGAGACGCGGCAACATAATAGCCACAAATTTGACATTAATTTTGGCGGACAAAAATCAAAAAAATTCCCGCCCGAGTTAGTATCAGTCACTTCAACAATCGCTTTGACGAAAATACCCTCCTTCACAGCTTTAACTATATGTAAAACCTTTCCTTTCAAAAATATTTACAGATCTGAAATTATCAATTGATCACTCCGAAAAAATTAGTGCTATTGTTTCCCAAATATTCCGATCATTTTCGTTAAAAAATTAGTTTTTTTAAAAAAATATCTGCTAAAGATGGCACCAAAGAAATCAATCACGGAAAAGGTAATGGGGAAACCCAGAAATTTTTTAGGGTTTGTAAATTTTAATAGTTATATTTTTTCAGCTTTGATTCCCTTTTTACCTTTTTTAGAAATTTTTTTGATTTTTTAAAATTTCAAGATTCTCAGTTTTTAAAAAAAAATAGTTAAATATTTTTTTTGAAAACTTGCGACCATGGTCGCAAATAATAAAGAAAGATTCGTTTTTTTATGATTTAAAGAGGTAAGCATAAAAAATAAGTATATTTATGCGGTTTAAAACTGTTTTTTTACAGTAAAACTTTAAATCAAGTTATAGTTTAAGATAAAAAGAGTTTTATTTTAGAGTTTTTTTTAATTTTTTAACACATCAACCAAGGTCAAAAGTTTTTTTCATTCCCTTTTATATCAACTTGGGTCGCAATTATCTAAATTAGCGTCTTAAGTTTATGTGATCTTGGTCGTAGACTTTTAAAAATTATTCACGTCCGTTTTTTTAATATTTTTTACTAAAACTCTACGACTGATGTCGCAGTGTTGCCGTTCGTTTTCTCTTTTTGGGGTATGATCGTAGTCTGTTAAACTATGTTAGCCTGATTGAATATTGCGACGCTGGTCGCAGTATGATGATACAAAGGCCCCTTCATGGTAAATTATTTGGGTTAATTGGAAAATTGCAGTGAGACCATGGTCGCAGTGTGTTATATTCTACTAAATTAGCTTAATTGGACACTGCGACCCTGGTCGTTGTATGAAGAAACAAATGATATCATTGATAAAATATTTGATTTAATTAGAAAATTGCGATCACAGTCGCAGTATCAGTGCGACCGTGGTCGTAGTGTATTATAGATTATTAAAAACCATTGCGATAAAGGTCGCAGTCTTTTTTTCTTTTCAAATTATATTTTAATGTACTACGACTGGTATTTTATGCAAATGTTTTTAATGTTTCTGGATCTATAGGTAAGTAAGAACTGAGTTCGTCCTATGAGATCGAGCCTAAAACCTATGTGCGAATTCATAAGAAAATTTAAAAAGCATATTCAGGCCGATTTTGTAGATGCGATGAAGAAGACCCCGTTTGGCCCAATCTTCATGGCCTTCTACAATGAGGAGTTTGGTGCTGAAAAAAGTCTAAAATTAAATATTAGTGTGCTGAAAATTGTAGAATAGTATGATAGAGATAGAAGAACCTTTATGATTGGAGGGCAAACAAATTGAGTTAACAGTGGAGGATGTTGCCCTTACTTTTGGTCTACCTATCAGTGGGGCGGATTTTATTATGAATAAGACATGTACAATGAAGGACAAGGGGGTTATAAAATATTATTTTCCTAATATAAGAAAATCACGAAAGTATCCATTGAAAAAGTTTTAGATGATCTTTTGGTTAAGAAAAGAAGAAAGACTGAATTAGATGTGACCAAGGATGAACAGCTTGAGCAGCAAATGACTTTAAATGAAATTATAAGAGACAGATAAAGGCTTGCAGCTCAAGACTTTATAATAATAATCATCCTATATATGTCGACCACTCTATTCTTTTTCGGCAGTAAATACACGGTGTAGTGGTATATAGTAAAACAAATTGTCAATATGCAGCTGATGAAGACAATATGCAGGGCTAAAGCTGTTTGGCAATTCCTGATTGAGTCAATGAACATCTTCAGGCATATCACATTTGAGCTGCAAGGATGCTCCTTATAAATTATTGTATGTATGAAATCATAGTTGGTAAACATTATTGAAATTTGCTTATATATTGACAATGTTTATGTAAACTAATATAATAATACATTTTGTAGTGTTGGCTCTGTGAAAGTGATGTTATTTTTGAGCTGATGTCTGGTTTGGAGGACAAAACCCCACGAGCAATAAGATGTGACCTCTAAAACATTAGCAGAGCTCTTGCTGAAATTGATCTAAATGATATTAACACAGATATGGTAAGTATTTAATAGTTAGCGACCAAATACTATTCATTATAATTTTATACATTTAATGGAGTGCGACCATTGTCGCGTTCCTTTGATTAAAGTTCAACGGTGTGCGACAAAGGTTGCAGTTCCTTGATAGCTCGTTATAAATAAATTGCGATCATGGTCGTAGTTATATTTATTTCATTGATTTGTACTATGATTACGATCGCAGTATGAATTTACTTATCTGATTTAATGTTTATGACTGCGACCAAGATCACAGTTTACTTGATAGCTATGCTAGTAAAAGTTTTATTCATCTGTGTATAATTATAAGATTTGTCTAAGATTGCAGTTTATATTTTTTTCAGATTTTTTGTCTAATGACCAACATTTCAAATGATGAAAAAAATATGATTGGTCTTCCTGTTGAAGAAGAAGATGAAGAAGATGAAGAAGAAGAAGTAATATTGAAGCTAACATCCCGGCCGAAACAGAACCAGAGCCTGTTAAAATAGTTGATGAACTAACGCGTGAAAAAGAACCAACTATTGAAGGTTATTTGCCAGCACTAAGGGATGAACAAGCTGATGAAATAGAAAATTTGAAGAAGAAAAATGATTTCTTAAGAGTATATATTTATGAGCTAGAAAAAAAAATTGAAAATATAGAGGATATAAAAGCTCGCAAGGTTGAATTAAAGAAAAAAAGAAGAGAGAGAAGAGAGAAAAGAAAATTTAAAAAGCAGCAAAAGAAATTAAATGTGAAGGAAGAAGAAGAAGAGCTGCTGAGAGTAGCCACTGCTGCGAAGGAGGAGGAGGAGAGAAGAAAAAAGAAGAGTGAGGAGCTGGAGAAGGAGAAAAGGAGAAGGAAAGTGGGGGAGCAAGAGGAGAAAGAGAAGAAGAGGAAGGAAGAGGAGGAGAAGAAGATGAAATCACCTAGAGGGGGAGGTGAATATGTGATAATGCTAATCTAAAAACTAAATGCGAAATTTAAACTAATTACAACAACACACAAGCAAGTATATGATATTGCAATATTAAACAATGCAGAAAGTAAATAGAGAGAGAGTCAATCGATCAAACGCAAACAGCAAGATGTGTTTCGAGGTTCGAGCACCCAGCTCTACATCCCACCTTCACCGAGAAGGATTTCCAATCCACTAGTCCACACAGGACTCCCACACAGGGAACCTCCAATGAGGATTTTGGGGCAAATACAACCGGGAGTACCTAACTCCTCTCAACCAAATACAACCTCCACCGAGGCCCCACAATCCACCTCTACTCAAGAGGGATACAAAACCAATACAAACTCCACCTCACCAAGATGGAGCAAAGCACAATCTCAACCTCTACCAAAGAGGGAGCTAACCCAAATCAACCTCTACCCAAGAGGGATATCACAAAGCAAGGTGTTTACAACTTGGTGGTTACAAAAACCACAAACTATCTCTTTTTCCACAAAACAAATGATCCTATAGAATAGGATAGAATGATAGCTCAAGTGAAAATCAAGGTGTTTTGGAAATCAAACAACAAAGAAAAATCTTTAGGAAAACACTTACAATATGATAGAAATGAAGATCTAAAGCAATATCCCAAAAACCTATATTTCTGTGAATTTTCCAAACCCTTGAAAACAATTTAAAGATGAAATCTTATTGGCTTTAAAAACTCTTTGAATCTTGTATAAACACTTGGGAAACTGTAAATTTTTCTCTTGTAAAAACCTTAACAAAAACCCTAAAGAGATGGGGTTTTTATTGGCCTCTAATAAACTAGCCGTTGGCAGCTATTTTAGGCAGATTTGACCTTCCGGTCGATCGGTCGGGTCGACCGGCCAACGGTCGAATTATGACTGTTAGCTGCTACCGGTCGACCGCCCGGTCTACCGGGCCCTGAACCAGAGAGCAACGGCTCTCTGGCCGGTCGACCGCCCGGTCGACCGGAGCAACCCAAGAGTGGGTTGCTTTCAGTCGGTCGACTGGCTAAATGGGCAGGCCAGCGTGCACATTTGGTGCACGTCGGTCGACCAGTCCGATCGACCGACCTGGGTCCAGTCGACTGGTCCGGTCAACCGTCAGAGCCTGGCAGGCTATATTATGGGACAGAAAACTAGGGTTTTAATGTCTTAAAAATTCCCATAAAATCTCTAAAAATTCACAAAAATAGTTTTATCATTTTACATTAATATACAAACTTGTGTTAAAAAATTTTAACACAAATCTCAACCATTTTGAACTATTTTTGTGTTATGGAAATATTGCCAAAAACCAAAACCTGTATTTTTCCAAACTTGAATTTTCCAATGAAAATCCGATTTTTTCAAAACTCATTCAAATACAAAAATATGATATTTAAACACTTTGAAGTATGATGCATATGGATAGAAATCCGATATACATGAAACTTATACATATCATAGTTTTTGACTTTAATTCCGAAAATATGTTTTGTTGAAACTACAAAACCTAAACCACATGAATAGGTAAGTCAAAAAATGTTTGTCTAGGAAGTTAAGCATGCATGTATATAGAATGAATCTACCATACATAAACCATTTAAACTTGTTTTGATATACTATCTATTCATGAAAATAATATCGGTTAAACCAAAAGCGAAAACCAATATTCAAAACATGAAACATGTGAGTGTTGTGGACTTGAGCATATCACGCTATTCTAATCTTTACACATGGATCTAAAAACAAACTAAACTAGGTACTGAGGTCTTCTTGTAGAGCGCCGTCTCCAAGTCGATTCGATCCAAAACTCGATCCACAGAGCTTGACTCCAACGAGTGCTATGTATGATCATGATGCTTGGGCTCTGGAATAACCTAGTGAAAGCTTCCAAACCATCTTGTTGAAGCAATCACCAACTAATATCTTGATTAATGATTTGAAACTAAACATCACAAGATTATTAGTAAATATAATTACATGAGTTAATCATCATCAAAACTAGAGTGGAAGGCCTCTGAGCCAACAATCTCCCCTTTTTGATGATGACAAAACTCATAGAGTTATATATGCATGGATTAAAGTTAAGCTTCAAGGAAGCTCCCCCTTAACTCATGCATCACAATAAATAATAAGATATGAAAATGAAGTACTAAACATGAATATGCATCAATCATGCATAAAACAAATAATTCTTCAAAACATGCTCTTGATATCAATTAAATAAAACAAATAAATGTTCGAAACATGCTCTTGATACCAATAAACAACAAATCAATAAAAACAAACAATGCTCTTGATACCAATTAAAACATAGAAATAAGCAATGCTCATCAATTAATCAATGTTTCTAGATAAACAAAACATGCATATAAAACCAAATAATTCTCCCCCTTTTTGTCAATCATCAACAAAGGGGTTAAAATAAAAACAAATCAATAAATTCTTCTCCCCCTTTTTGTTCGAAACAAAGAATTTACAAGCGGTCAAAAGCAATAAAACAATGTTCTCCCCTTTTGTCTAAAAACAAAAAGTGATGTAAATAAGGGGTGACAATCAATTAAGATACAATTAAAAATATGTCAAGGTAGCACATTTTGATACCAATTTTGAGAAAGTATTCAAATAAACATCTTGATACAAAATGATACCAATTGTGAGCATTTGTCATTTAGAACATATGATACCAAAATAAAATCAATTTTCAACATAAAGTGTGGGAGTAGAAATCAATGGTAACCAAAATACCAATTGAAAGATAAAATACGAATTTTCTCCCCCTTTATGAAATACCAACTGAAACTATGCATAAGCTTGTTAGAAGATACCAATAGAAAAACTAATCAATTGAAACATGATAGTCAAAAAAATTCAAGCTTTACATAAACAACAATTTGTGCTTAAAGATATAGGGATATAGCAAGCACAAATTAAAACATATATAGGTGTATGATAAATGAGTAACAATCAAAAATTAATGATTCCAAATGAAAGCATACATACACAAATATGATATATGAGTATACAAAAAAAAATCAATATTGATACCAATTGAAAGAATCCAATGATACCAATTGAAACAACAATAATATCAAGTGTATACATCATATCCTACCACCCATTTCATGCTCAAGTTTAAAATGATTTTAATAAAAGCATACAAGGCATGGTCTCCCAACCAACCGCCCATGGAAGGTAGGGGTTTTTCAAAAATAGGTTTGAAATTATAGTATGTTTGAAAAACTCTACCAAAACGAAGAATACGAACTAGTTAAATGGAAAAACTTGTAAACTAGTACGAAATCCTTCAAGCAAGGAATTAAACATAAATATTTTTCATAAAACACATGTAAATCACATGACACTAAACACTCGAAATCAATAAGGCGCATATCATACTCATGAAATCAAATCATGAGAAACCATTAGATAAAGTGAGTGCAAAAGTGTAATGTGAAACATGACATCATGAAAACATTCAATTAAGCTCATGTGAAATTCCTTTAAACCTGAAAATATGAAAAACTAAATTTTCATTAAAAAAAAATTTATACTTCAAGGCATATGTATGTTTTGACAACACAAGAAATATACATACATATTCCTAAACACAATTGAGTCCATAATAAAGATTTGCATGAAAAGTAAATGACTCAAGGGGTATACATGTATATCTTAAGGTTTGGCAAAATAGACATATACATGAAGTGAAAACACATGATCATAAAACATGTCCAAAATGGAAAATACAAGTTAGAATGCATGAATCATCAAAACTAGACTATACTAGCACATCTAATGGATACAAATAAACGTTCAAGCACAAACATATAATGATCTATTTGTGGCCCACTATATGTACAAATATATATCCTAGTTTTAATGAAAACTAACATTTAAACATATATTTAAATCATGAAGCATAAAACGGGACATAAATCAACATGATAAACATAAAAACGATCATTATGTAAATCCTCATGCTATTAGAGCTATGATATACATAATAGCTAAACATATGCGAGAACACAAAGAATGATCCATATGAACATAGGTGATCTCAAAAGCTATACATGCATGTCAATGGTCTAATAATCATGGCATTTAACATACTAATCAAATCATAAACATCTATATGGTCATTATGTTTATACATATGCATTAGATCTAGGACATACATATTAGTTTTGAAAATAAGGTGAGAACACAAAGATAAGTCCATATTAAACATGGGTGTCTCAAACAACTAAACATGTATATCACTAATCTAACTAACATAGCATAATCATAATAATCAATAAACATCAAAACATGCTATGAACATGAAAAGCATGTGAATATATAAACGGGAGTTAGAGATCGATACCAAAACCGATGAGGGACCTCTCTAGCTCTCCAAACCAAGGTGGTCCTCCCACCAAACTCCCCTTGAAAGTGATGCATCCAAAATGTTCTCTTTAAGCTCGGAACGCATCCACCTCAAGGCATCATAACTCTCACGTCATGCGAGAGCCCACACCTACATCAAATACAATAGGGGTGGTCTTTGGTACCCACACTCTTTTGGGTCCATGGGTGTTAGTTCCTTTCCTAACCCAAACAAACTTAGTTGCTAAATTTTCATCATGTATACGATCATAGCAAAACTTAGCAAGGTGACCCTTACGTCCACAATGTGTACAAGTGTACACATGAGCATACATGTGATGGGTGTGACCTTGAGGAGCATGTGTATGCCGCGAATGGTGTGCATGCATAATAGGAACTTGTTTCTTTCGAAACAAAGATTCCAACCGTATATGATTCATGGCACAATGGCTCAAGTGGAGCCCAAACAATCCACATTTTTCTTCAAATTATTTATATCTTTTTCAATACTAGAAGATAAAGTGGAGCATGCAATAGATGTGCTAGGTGAGGCTACACTAGCATGGCAAACATGTGAATTTATATCATTTTTCAAAGATTTATTTTTATTTAAAACTAAATCTAATTCTTTTGAAATAAACTCAATTTCATTTTTCAAAGAAAGGTTATCTTTTAAAATAAAATCTAATTTGAAGATAAAACCTCATTGTTCTTCACAACATCATCATAATCATTTTTACTTTTCAAAAATTCATTTCCTTTAGGGCAAGGTCTAGTTGAGATTTGAGTGAGTCACGTTCACTAGAAATCTCTTCCTTCTCTTGCAAAATCAAATCAAAACTTGAACACAAATCCTTAAGTTCTTCTTTTAGTTCAAAATTCTTCCTTTTCAAAAGATCATGTTTTTCTAAAAAAATTTCAAACTTTGTAGCAAGTTTCACATTAATGTTTCTACTTCTAAACACCCATAGCAATAGGAACTAGTGCTAGCATCTAGTTGAGATTCCGATTGTACCTCAAGGGAGTCATTCTCTTGGACCATGAGGCAACGCTCGTCAGACTTGTCTCTTCTAGATCTCCTCATTCTATCAATAATCTTTGGTAGCTCGGGAGAAGTCAAAATGCTCCAAACTGCAAAAGCCGAATCATAATGAGCAAACACATGTAATAAATCTTTATCAAGAGATGCTCTAAGTGCTTTAAGGGCTAATGCATTGGCCTTCTTATGTTTGCTATCATTGGGGTAGGATTCCTTGGTAATGGCTTGGTAAACTTTATGTCCTAGGGCTTTCAAATGACAACTCATTTTGGCCTTCCAAATATCAAGTCTAGAATTATCAAACATGGGAGGACTATCCATGAGTGCAAACTATATGTGTGCAAGTGCAAATGCAAATGTAGATTAGCAAACCAAGATCTCACTCCTAAGTGGTTAAACCAAATATCAGGAGCGTAGGCTCTGATACCAATTGAAATCACCTAGAGGGGGGGTGAATAGGTGATAATGCTAATCTAAAAACTAAATGCGAAATTTAAAACTAATTGCAAGAACACACAAGCAAGTATATGATATAGCAATATTAAACAATGCACAAAGTAAATAGAGAGAGTCAATCGATCAAACGCAAACAGCAAGATGTGTTCGAGGTTCGAGCACCCAGCTCTACATCCCCGCCTTCACCAAGAAGGATTTCCAATCCACTAGTCCACACAGGACTCCCACACAGGGAACCTCCAACGAGAATTTTAGGGCAAATACAACAGGGAGTACCTAACTCCTCTCTCAACCAAATACAACCTCCACCGAGGCACCACAATCCACCTCTACCCAAGAGGGATACAAAACCAATACAAACTCCACCTCACCAAGATGGAGCAAAGCACAATCTCAACTTCTACCAAAGAGGGAGCTAACCCAAATCAACCTCTACCCAAGAGGGATATCACAAAGCAAGGGGTTTACAACTTGGTGGTTACAAAATCACAAACTATCTCTTTTCCCACAAAACAAATGACCCTATAGAATAGGATAGAATGATAGCTCAAGTGGAAATCAAGGTGTTTTGGAACTCAAACAACAAAGAAAAATCTTTGGGAAAACACTTGCAATATGATAGAAATGAAGATCTAAAGCAATATCCTAAAAACCTATATTTCTTTGAATTTTCCAAACCCTTAAAAACAATTTAAAGATGAAATCTTTTTGGCTTTAAAAACTCTTTTTAATCTTGTATAAAACACTTGTTAAACTGTAAATTTTTCTCTTGTAAAAACCTTAACAAAAACCCTAAAGAGATGGGTTTTTATAGGCCTCTAAATAAACTAGCCGTTGGCAGCTATTTTAGGCAGATTTGACCTTCCGGTCGACCGGCCAACGGTCAAATTCTGACCGTTAGCTGCTACCGGTCAACCGCCCGGTCGATCGGGCCCTGAACCAGAGAGCAACGGCTCTTTGGCCAGTCGACCGCCCGGTCGACCGGAGCAACCCGAGAGCGGGTTGCTTTCAGTCGGTCGACCGCTCGGTCGACCGGCTAAATAAGGCAGGCCAACTTGCACATTTGGTCCACGTCGGTCGACCGGTCCAGTCGATCGACTCTGGGTCCGGTCGACCAGTCTGGTCGACCGCCAGAGCCTGGCAGGCTATATTATGGGACAGAAAACTAGGGTTTTTAATGTCTTAAAAATTCCCATAAAATCTCTAAAAATCTACAAAAATAGTTTTATCATTTTATATTAATATACAAACTTGTGTTAAAAAATTTCAACACAAATCTCAACCATTTTGAACTATTTTTGTGTTATAGAAATATTGCCGAAAACCAAAACCTGTATTTTTCCAAACTTGAATTTTCCAAATGAAAATCCGATTTTTTCAAAACTCATTCAAATACAAAAACATAATATTTAAACGCTTTGAAGCATGATGCATATGGATAGAAATCCGATATACATGAAACTTATACATATCATAGTTTTGACTTTAATTCCGAAAATATGTTTGTTGAAACTACAAAACCTAAACCACATGAATAGGTAAGTCAAAATAAGTTTGTCTAGGAAGTTAAGCATGCATGTATATAGAATGAATCTACCATACATAAACCATTTAAACTTGTTTTGATATACTATCTATTCATGAAAACAATATCGGTTAAACCAAAAGCGAAAACCAATATTCAAAACATGAAACGTGTGAATGTTGTGGACTTGAGCATATCACGCTATTCTAATCTTTACACATGGATCTAAAACACAAACTAAATTAGGTACCGAGATCTTCTTTTAGAGAGCTGTCTCCAAGTCGACTCGATCCAAAACTCGATCCACAGAGCTTGACTCCAACGAGTGCTATGTATGATCATGATGCTCGGGCTCTAGAATCACCAAGTGAAAGTTTCCAAACCATCTTGTTGAAGCAATCACCAACTAATATCTTGATTAATGATCTGAAACTAAACATCACAAGATTATTAGTAATATAACTACATGAGTTAATCATCATCAAAACTAAAGTGGAAGGCCTCTGGGCCACAGAAGAGGCAGTTACAGGAAGAGGAGGAGAAAAATCATAAAATTCTAGAAGAGGAGAAGAGGAGGAAAGAGCAGGAGGAGTGATCGGCAAAAGCAAGCACAAAAATAAGTGAAGGAATGTGGGTCGATGTTACTTCTTTTGCGATTCTTCCGTAGTAGCGAAGTGACTATACGGGTCGTATCCACAAGGAGGAGAGCGAAGGAAGCTTGATGCGGCTTCTTTGTTCAAGAAAAAAGAAATTTCTTTGTTTCAAATAAAGAACTTGAAATGAAAATAAGTTTGTTTCAAGAATAGTTTGGAATTGGTTTGCTTGTTTGTAAAAGTAGTTGCTTCTTAATGGCAAAAGCGCATGACTAACTTTCCACTAAGTGCTCCCACTAATCCCTAACTTCTTGAAGATGTAGCCTCAAGATGGATCATAGGCAAGAAAAATCTTTATGCATAGGAACTATTCACGTTGGGAACGAATGAAAGTCCTTCCTTTAACTTAGCTTTACATGGTAAAAACTTGAACATTCTCTTATCAAGATCCAATAGAAGGCGAGAATAAGGGAAGACACAAGTACACTAATGGTATCGACAAAATTAAAAGAAAAATCTCTAACTTACAAATAAGTAAATGATACAATCCATAGTGAAAAACACCTAGAGGGGGGGTGAATAGGTGTAAGTGCTAATCTAAGAAACTAAATGCAAACTAAGTGCGCTAAATGCGGAAGCTAATGCAAATTATGCACAAACTAATACAATACAACAAGTGTAGCCGAATTCCCCTTGCGAGGCTCTGGACTAACTCCCTTGATTCCCCTTGAAATGGGTTGAGGTGCTATGTGAAGCTCTTGTTGGATGAGTATAAGTTAGGCACACACACACAAGCAATCCAAGCAATATGAAATACACACAATCAAGCCAAGCATATAATAGATATGACAATAAGAAATGCAAGGCACAACACAAGCAATATATGATATGAATGAATCAATGCTCAACACAAGCAAGTACGATATGATGATGAGTATGATGCTTTGCACAATTATAAGAGAGAGAGTTAGAGAGACAATGGATCAAAACGCAAACACAAGATTTGTTTCGAGGTTCGAGCACCTTGCTCTACATCCCCGCCTACACCACCGTGTAGGATTTCCACTAACTCAACTCCCACCGAGGGAACCTCTACCAAAGAGGATTTCTTACAACTCTAGGAGTACCAAACTCCTCTCTCAACAACAACCTCCTCACAACCGAGGGGTTAGGCCCGTAGCCAATACAACAACCAATCCACACACCTCTACCGAAGAGGCTCACAACCAAACTCCACCTCTACCTAAGAGGGATCCACAACACAATCACCCGATCACCTCTACCGAAGAGGGATTCACAAGTATAAGGGTGTTTACAATAATGAGGTTTACAACAAACAACCTCAAACACTTCTCTTTCTTTTTCTCTTATCTTTTTCCACAAAAAACAAGATCCTAATAGTTTAGGATAGAAGATAGCTCAAGTGTGGAAAACAAGTGTTT
This sequence comes from Agave tequilana, assembly GCA_038442645.1. Taxonomy (NCBI): domain Eukaryota; kingdom Viridiplantae; phylum Streptophyta; class Magnoliopsida; order Asparagales; family Asparagaceae; genus Agave; species Agave tequilana. The sequence continues at coordinate 21,655 of JAVJIF010015034.1, read as the reverse complement.
TTGGAAACAAGCAACAAAGAAAAATCTTGAGAAAATACTTGCAATATGATAGAATTGAAGATCTAAGCAAAAATCCCAAAACCTATTTTTCTTTAATTTTCCAAAAAGCCTAAAACAATAAAGATGAGAAGTTTTTGCACTTAAAACTCTTTTGAAAACTCTTTTAAACACTTCAGAAAACTGAAAATTTTCTCTTAGAAAACTTAGCTAAAATCCCAAAGAGATGGGGTTTATATAGCCCCTATACAAAACTAGCCGTTAGGCTGAGTTGGCAGTCTGACAGACTGCCGGTCGACCGTCCCGGTCGACCGTGTCTGTGCCTAACAGACGTGCACGTCTGTGCACGTCGGTCGACCGTAACGGTCGACCGGCACTTGGTGCGGTCGACCGTCACGGTCGACCGACCAGCCTGTCAGCACAAAACAAGGTCAGAAAATTTTGAAAAAATATTTTTATAAAAACCTTTTATCATTTCTGAAAATTCCATAAAACTTGTTTTATCATTTTATGTTGAAACATAAACATGTGATAAAAAATTTCAAGACAATATATCAACATATCAATTCATTTTTGTGTCTTGCCAATTTTATCAAAAACAAAACTTGTATTTTATCAAACTTGATTTTTCCAAAACATGAATAGGATAGTCAAAATAAGTTTGTCTAGCAAGTTTAAAGCATGTATGTATATCTAGACCATATCTAATATACATAAGTATAACGTAAACTTGTTTTGATCTATTATTCATGAAAATCAAAAACCAAATCATGAAACGTGTGTGTTTTGTGTTCACTTGAGCATATCAACTAAACTAAGCTTTACAAATATGGATCTAAAACACAAACTCTAAACTAGATACCTAAGTCTTCTTGTCGATCTTCCATCTTCAAGTAGACTCGGTCCAAACTCCGTGATTCTCCAAGTGTAAAGGTATGATCTTTAAGCTTTGGCACCGGAATCATCATGAATAGCTTCTAATCATCTTGTTGAAGCTAATCACCAACCTAATATCCTGTTAATGATCTGAAACTTAGAAACACAAGAATTTAGTAAACATAACTACATGAGTTGATCATCATCAAAACTAGAGTGGAAGGCCATTGGGCCAACAATCTCCCCCTTTTTGATGATGACAAAACTCATGGAGTTATATATGCATGGATTAAAGATAAGCTTCAAGGAAGCTCCCCTTAACTCATGCATAGGGATAAACAATAAATATATGCAATGAATATCAAACATGAAACATGCATATGCATAAACAATAAATGGTTCTAGATATCAAATGGAATATTCAAAACAAAATAAGCTCTAGATACCAATTACAAAGCAAACTCTATATATCAATTAAACTTAATATTCTTGAGATAAAAACATAATATATGCATATAAAACATAAGCATGCATATAAAACTCAAATACTTCTCCCCCTTTTTGTCAATCATCAACAAAGGGGTAAACAATCAAAATCATAGATAAAATGAGGGGTAAAAATCTTTCTCCCCCTTTTTGTCAATCAAAATAATGCAAACAATGTTCTCCCCTTTTTGTCTAAAACAACAAAAAAAATCAATAAGGGGTGACTACAAACATGATATCAATTAAAAAATATGTCAATGAAGTATCTTGATACCAATAAATAAGGATCAATATATGTTACATGCTATATACATTCATGAAGAGGAAGACGCTAAGTTAGCTTCCCTACACATATGCATTACATGAAGAAAGGATGACAAGCCCCAATTCACATAACACATATTATGTAATACATAAGAGGAGATGTGAAGCTCCCCCTACACACGTATATCATATAAAGAAGAGTTGTCAAGCTCCTCAATTTATAATATACTCAACATGAATCTATATGTAAGAGAGATGTTAAGCTCTCCTTGCATATAGGAAATACAAATCAAAACTTTGAATATATTCTTTACAACATATGAGATACCAATTGTAATTAAACATAAATCTCGAATTCCTAAAACATGAATCTTGATACTAAATGTATTCAAAATTTGTTATGTTTAACCAATTGAAAAGATTTTACATAGAGACATTGATACCAATAGTAAGAATTGTTCATTTTAAAAACATATAATTTGATGTTGATATCATATATTTAAAATAACAACTTTTAATCATAGAGAGTGGGAGTACAAATACCAATTGAAATACAAAATCAAATTTTCTCCCCCTTTATGAAATACAAACTAAAGTCATGCATAGTCTTGATAACAATTTAAAAGTAATCAATTTAAACAAAATTGAAACTCAAGCACTAGCATAAACACAAACATATATGTATGAAAAATAGATACCAATAGAAATTGATATACTTGGAATTTAAAGCATACATACATACAAAACATATATGAGTATACCAGAAGATCAAAATGATACCAATTGAAAGAGTTCAATGATACCAATTGACATAACAATAAGTTTAAGTGTATACATCATATTCTCTACCACCCATCATAATTCAAGTTTTAAAGATTTTCAATTTAGGGCATACATGTACATGATCTCCCATCCTACCGCCCTTGGAAGGTAGGGGTTTTCAAAGATAGATTTGAAAATGTAGTTTTGTTTGAAAATCACTACCAAAATGAAGAACACCGCAACTAGTTAAATGGAAAACTTGTTAACTAGCACGAAATCCTTCAAGTAAGGAATAAAACAAAATTGAAATTCACATGATAATCATCACTCTAACCAATAAAGCATAACTCATGAGAAACAAAACATGAGCAATAGATATGAGTGTACAAATAATATGTGAAGATCATAATCATGAAAAATATTTCATTAAGCTCAATTATTCCTTAAAACATAATTCCATCAAAAACATGAAAAATCATATAAAACTCCTTATTTAATCTTCAAGGCATATGTATGTCTAATACAAGCTAAAATATACATACATATCCAAAACTCAACGAGTCCACTAAATGTATATTCATGAAGACACGTGGCTCAAAAAGATGTATATGTATAAGATTAGTTTGAACTAGATAGACATATACATGAAGTTAAACATAAATACATGAAACATGAAAAACTAAATTTTCATCACAACAAATTTCATTTCAAGGTATATGTATGAATTGTCAAACATGAAGTATACATACATATCCCTAAACACAATTGAGTCCAAATATAGATTTGCATGAAAGGCAAATGACTCAAGGGGTATACATGTATATCTTAAAGTTTGGCAATAAAAACATATACATGAAGTGAAATACACAATCATAAAACAATTTAAAAATGAGAATACAAGTTTAAAATGTATGAATCATCAAAACTAGACTATACTAGCACATCTAATGGGTTCAAATAAGCATTCAATTCCAACTATATATAGATTTATTTGTAGCCCATCCTTTGTACAAGTATATAACTAGTCTTAATGAAAACTAACACTTAAACATATATTCAAAACATGAAGCATCAAAACAAACATAAAAGTCATCATGATAAAACTAAAACATGATTACTATGTAAATTCACATGTATTAGATTCATGATGTACATTATAGCTTAAACAAAAGTGAGAACACTAAATATGGGTTCATATAAGCATATGTGTCTCAAATACTATACATGTATGTCAAGGATCTAATAAACATGGAATGAACATACTAATCCATAGACATCAAAAACATGCTATAAACATTAAAACATGGAAAGCATGTAAACAATAAATGGGAGTAAAGGATTGTTACCAAAACCGAAGAAGCAACTCTCCTTGTCTCCAAAACATGGTGGTCATCTCCACCAAATCTTCCTTGAAAGTGATGCATCCATTTTGATTTCCATGAAGTCCGGAACGCATCCACTCCAAGGTGCTAACACTCTCACGTCATGTGAGAGCCCACACCTACATCAAAAACTTTAGGGGTGGTGGTCTTTGGTACCCATACTCTTTTGGGTCCATGGGGGTTAGTATCTTCTCTAACCCAAACAAACTTCTTGGCTAAATTTTCAACATGTAAACGATCATAGCAAAATTTAGCAAGATGGCCTTTTCGATCACAATGTGTACATGTGTACACATGAGCATACATGGTGTGATGGTGTTCGTGAGGAGCATGTGTATGCCGTGGAGGATGTGCATGCATAGAAGATGGAACTTGTTTCTTTCGAATCAAGGTTTCCAATCGTGAGTGGTTCATGGCACATTGGCTCATAGTGGAGCCCAAACAATCTACTCTCTTCTAAGCATACAAATATCATCATTAATCTTAGAAGAAGAGGTACATGCATTAGGTAGTCTAGATGATGAGGCTACACTAGCATGACAAACATGAGCATCAATCTTTTTATGCAAAACCTCATTTTTCTTCAAACAAGCATTTAATTCATTTGAAATGGAAATAATTTTATTTTTTAAATCAACATTCTCTTTTATAACAAAATCTACTTTTGAAGACAAATTTTCATTTTTCTTCAAAAGATTTTCACAATCATTTTTAGATTTTAAAACTTTATTTTCCTTAAGTGCAAGTTCTAATTGAGATCTCAATGAATCCCTTTCATTATAGACCTCAACCTTCTCTTGCAAAACAATATCAAGTCTAGATTGTAAACACTTATTTTCTTTTTCAATCCTAGACTTTTCTTTTTCAAAATCTTATATTTTTCTATAAGTTTTTCACAAACAATTGAAAGTTCTTCATTTATAGCATGGACATCAATATGATCATTTGAAGAACTAGAACAATCATCACTATCATAGTGGGGTTCCGAATGTACCTCAAGGGAGTCATTCCCTTGGACCATATAGCATTGTTGTGGCTCGGATTCTCCACTATATTCCTCTTCTTGTTGGATTTGGACTTGAAACTTGGAGGTGTTGGTGTTGTTGTCAACTTGTTCCACACTGCAAAAGCGGAATCAAGGTTAGAAACACTCATAAGATAATCTTTAGATAAAGTGCTTCTAATGGCCTCAAGGGCTTGTGCATTTGCCCCTATATGATTACCATCACCAAGATAACATCTCTTGGTGGCGGCAAGGAAGACATGCAAACCTAGGGTCTTTAGGTACATGGACATCCTATACTTCCAAACATCAATGTTGGAAGGGTCAAAGCTAGGTGGGGTCATGAAGTCCATGGTATAAACTAGATGTGTGCAAACAAGCAAATGCAAATGAGATTAGCAAGCAAATGGATCTCACTCCTAGGATGTTTAGCCTAAGTATCAGGAGCACTAGCTCTGATACCAATTGAAAAACACCTAGAGGGGGGGTGAATAGGTGTAAGTGCTAATCTAAGAAACTAAATGCAAACTAAGTGCGCTAAATGCGGAAGCTAAAGCAAATTATGCACAAACTAATACAATACAACAAGTGTAGCCGAATTCCCCTTGCGAGGCTCTGGACTAACTCCCTTGATTCCCCTTGAAATGGGTTGAGGTGCTATGTGAAGCTCTTGTTGGATGAGTATAAGTTAGGCACACACACACAAGCAATCCAAGCAATATGAAATACACACAATCAAGCCAAGCATATAATAGATATGACAATAAGAAATGCAAGGCACAACACAAGCAATATATGATATGAATGAATCAATGCTCAACACAAGCAAGTATGATATGATGATGAGTATGATGCTTTGCACAATTATAAGAGAGAGAGTTAGAGAGACAATGGATCAAAACGCAAACACCAAGATTTGTTTCGAGGTTCGAGCACCTTGCTCTACATCCCCGCCTACACCACCGTGTAGGATTTCCACTAACTCAACTCCCACCGAGGGAACCTCTACCAAAGAGGATTTCTTACAACTCTAGGAGTACCAAACTCCTCTCTCAACAACAACCTCCTCACAACGAGGGGTTAGGCCCGTAGCCAATACAACAACCAATCCACACACCTCTACCGAAGAGGCTCACAACCAAACTCCACCTCTACCTAAGAGGGATCCACAACACAATCACCCGATCACCTCTACCGAAGAGGGATTCACAAGTATAAGGGTGTTTACAACAATGAGGTTTACAACAAACAACCTCAAACACTTCTCTTTCTTTTTCTCTTATCTTTTTCCACAAAAAACAAGATCCTAATAGTTTAGGATAGAAGATAGCTCAAGTGTGAAAAACAAGTGTTTTTGGAAACAAGCAACAAAGAAAAATCTTTGGGAAAATACTTGCAATATGATAGAATTGAAGATCTAAGCAAAAATCCCAAAAACCTATTTTTCTTTGATTTTCCAAAAAAGCCTAAAACAATAAAGATGAGAAGTTTTTGCACTTAAAACTCTTTTGAAAACTCTTTTAAACACTTCAGAAAACTAAAAATTTTTCTCTTAGAAAACTTAGCTAAAATCCCCAAAGAGATGGGGTTTATATAGCCCCTATACAAAACTAGCCGTTAGGCTGAGTTGGCAGTTTGACAGACTGCCGGTCGACCGTCCCGGTCGACCGCCAACGGTCAGAATTATGACCGTTGGGCAACAGCGGTCGACCGGCCCGGTCGACCGATAAAACCCGAGAGCAGAGCTCTCAACTCGGTCGACCGTCCCGGTCGACCGTGTCTGTGCCTAACAGACGTGCACGTCTGTGCACGTCGGTCGACCGTAACGGTCGACCGGCACTTGGTGCGGTCGACCGTCACGGTCGACCGACCAGCCTGTCAGCACAAACAAGGTCAGAAAATTTTGGAAAAATATTTTATAAAACCTTTTATCATTTCTGAAAATTCCATAAAACTTGTTTTATCATTTTATGTTGAAACATAAACATGTGATAAAAATTTCAAGACAATATATCAACATATCAATTCATTTTTGTGTCTTGCCAATTTTATCAAAAACAAAACTTGTATTTTTATCAAACTTGATTTTTCCAAAACATGAATAGGATAGTCAAAATAAGTTTGTCTAGCAAGTTTAAAGCATGTATGTATATCTAGACCATATCTAATATACATAAGTAAAACGTAAACTTGTTTTGATCTATTATTCATGAAAACTAAAAACCAAATCATGAAACGTGTGTGTTTTGTATTCACTTGAGCATATCAACTAAACTAAGCTTTACAAATATGGATCTAAAACACAAACTCTAAACTAGATACCTAAGTCTTCTTGTCGATCTTCCATCTTCAAGTAGACTCGGTCCAAACTCCATGATTCTCCAAGTGTAAAGGTATGATCTTTAAGCTTTGGCACCGGAATCATCATGAATAGCTTCTAATCATCTTGTTGAAGCTAATCACCAACCTAATATCCTGTTAATGATCTGAAACTTAGAAACACAAGAATATTAGTAAACATAATTACATGAGTTGATCATCATCAAAACTAGAGTGGAAGGCCATTGGGCCAACACATAGATCATCAAAAACTCGTTAAGCATGAAATATAAGAAAGTGAATACTTGCATGTAAGTTAGAGTTAGAACCCTCGTCTTAAGATGTCATAGCTTTCATTTGCACAATGCTTATTTGACACTATTGACTCATTTGGGTTTATCAATCAAGTGTTAGAGATTGTGGTTAGTAGTTAGTTAGCCATGCTATGGAGGAGTTAGTTAGACATGCTTAAGAAAAGATAAAACAAAAGAGAAGAGGTAAAGCGAAGGAGTTACACTAAAGTAAGAATGTAAAATCAAATGAAAAACACAAGTAAATGCAAAGAAAGAAAGGGAAGTAGTTATTTGTATTAGCTTGTCACCTTCAAATACAACTTGTACACACACTCTCTCTCTCTCTTTCACTCTAATGGCTAAAACTAAAACTAGAAGAAGAAGTAAACTAAAATAACTACAATCCTAAAAACAAGATTACAACAACTTGCTAAGGCTCTAGATATCTCCCAACTGAAGACCCCTAGGGGGTATTTATAGGCACCAGGGAAAAGGGGGCCAGGGGGCAACCCCTGCCCAAAGCCTGGGCGCGTGTGCCCATATGGCAGCGGAAATGCGGCCCTGGCCACGTTTTCGCTGCCATGTCTGGGCGACGTGCGCCAGGGCTTGGGCAGTGTGCCACCCCTTCTGTCTCATGTCCACTTGATCTCCTGGATTCGTGATTTGATGCCCTGTGCTGACAAAATCTCCTCCCTAAAGTCAATGGCTACTTGATAGACCTTTAATCACCTATTAAATGGTGGTTTAGGGTCTTCTTCTTCATTTGCACACCATAGACCTAGGATTAAGCAAGCAAAGTTTTATTAGCAGAATTTTACATCAAATAAATATGAGAATGTAATAAAAATTATACAAAATTAGCGACTAATCAAGGAGAAAGAGGAGAAGATGAAGGAAGAGGAGGAGAAGAAGGGGCAGTTGCAGGAAGAGGAGGAGAAAAATCATAAAATGCAGAAGAAGAGAAAAGGAGGAAAGAGTAGGAGGAGAAGGAGAAGAAGAGGATGAAAGAAGAGGAGAGGAGGAGGAAGGAGAAAGAGAAGATGGAGAAGAGGAGGATGAAAGAAATAGAGTAAAAGAGAAAAATCAAGAGGATAATAAGCAAAAAAAAAAATGAGGGAGCAGATGGAGAAGCACAAGAAAAAGGAAGAGGAGGATTTCAAGTGATTTGAATTCGAAGTAAGAATTACTGGGGATGATTTTCTCACTTTTCTTTAAATTTAACTCAACAGATACTTGAAATCCATAAAGACAAAGCTTATGTTGAGAAAAATCAAGAACAAGCTCCTGCTCAGAAGCAAGCACTAAAATTTTTTTTGGATTACTCTAAAGGAACGATCGAAATGGTAATCAAAGAACGCAAGTGCGCTGAAAGAGATCACGATGACTCCGACTTTGTTTATCCAAAAAAAAAAGAAAATTAATGAAGATCCTCTTCCACAGCCTGCGACTTAGACTTCTGCCACTAGCTTCAGCAACGAACAGATTTCAGACACTCAGCCAAAAATCAGGGAATTGACTGAAACTACTGCATACAGAATTCTACAGCCACAACAAAAGATCACATAAAAAATTTCTTGGACAAAGCCTCCTCTGAGTAAATTAATTCATTTTATTTTAAAATTACATCAAAAAATATAAGATATTTATAATAGAACAATCTAATTATTAACTTTTTTGTTTTTCTTACAGTTCTATTGCATATCAGGATCCTGATAACGGAATAATGGTTGCAAAAAATGACATTGAGGGCCTGATGTTTAGTAGAGATTTAGATGCCAATATAATTCATTTCTATATGAAGCATCTAGAGAAGAGAGGAGGATTAAAATGTATATTCTTTCGAAGCGAAGCTTGGGTAAATATCTTTTTCTTCTTTATAGTTAATTAAAACATCAATTTTCTAATTAATATAGTATTTTCAAATTTGATGGTTAAAAATTCTACTAGTTGCTTTGACTACTGATAAGGCATAACGATTTGTCTGCGACCTTGGTCACAGTCGCAGTTACTAAATAATCTTTAAAAAATAAGCTAAATATTGCCAGTTTCTACCTTGGTCGTAGTTGCTAAGTAATCTTAAAAAAAAGCTGAATATTGCTGGCTCCAACCTTGGTCGCAGTCGCAGTTGTTAAGTAATCTTAAAAAGAAGCTGAATAATGCTGGTTGCGACCTTGGTGGCAGTTTCACTTGCTAAGTAATCTTAAAAAGAAGCTGAAAATTGCCAGTTGCGATCTTAATCGCAGTCCCAGTTGCTAAGTAATCTTAAAAAGAAGCTGAATAATGCTGGTTGCGATCTTGGTCGCAGTCGCAGTTGCTAAGTAATCTTAAAAATTACTCCTGAATACTGATGAATGTGATCTAGGTCGCAGCCAAAAATATAATTAACAATAATCACAATGCGACCTTGATTGCAGTCACATTTTTTAGGCAGAATCATTCAAACTACTACCAATTTAGCAATAAAAATATAAGATTTGTCGTTTTTGATATTTTGATTGCATTTAATTATTAAATATAAAAAATATTTGAATTTATTTTAATTTTTACAACACGGTGTTGTATATAAAAATAGAGATTTAAAAGATTATTTCATTAATTAGTTGTTGAAAAACTGGACAAGTGATGCACAGTATATATTCTTCCCGATAAATCACGAACACAGTATCAAGGAAGCTGGATTTCACTGGACCTTATTGGTATTTGATTGCCAAACACAAGAGTGAATTTTTTACAACTCTTTGGTCTCAGTAAAAAAAATCAAGTAATATATGAAAGTTTAGTCAAACAAATACAAGAACAATAGTGAGTTGATTTTAATCTTACAATTAGTAAATATTTACATTTAATTTGATTAATATTGATATTTTTTCTATAGACATTGCGGAAAGAAAAGTTATTACAAATTTTTGAGAGTGATTTCAATAAAAGAATGAAAAAAATATATAAAATACGCAAGATGTCCCCAATAAGCAAACAGGTCTTTTTTTCGTGCGACATTTGCCCAACATATTTTCTGCTTATTTTGAGTACAATAATCTAATCTCATATAATAATTTTCCTGTACAATTTTCAGTGTTGATTGTGCTGTATATGTATGCAAGTACATTGAAAGTGTAGTATTTGGTACTCCATCAATAGTTGATACTGTGACAGCGGCCACTGTACGGAGACTAAGAAGTGAGCTTGCATTCATATTACTCGCAGACAAAGAGAAAAGTGGAGATGAAGAAATAAAATTTATAAGAAGGATGATATTTGAAGATTTAAAATTGACTTAATTTTTAATTATAATATTGTTAATTCATTCATATACATCATTTTTTTATTATAAATGTATCTTATTTGTAAAGCAAGTCTATTGGCTTTATTAATGTAATTTGTATACATTTTTAATGTAATTTGTATACATTTTTATTCATTTGTTATACAATCCACTGAGATTTTCTTATTTCCATTCTATAGATGTAACAGAGTGCATGATACTTACGTCGCAGTGATATTAAAAACAAATAATGAGTTCATACTACAATAAAAGTCACAGTCAAGAACTGGGAAGTTATATCGACTGCTTATAATACGACAATGGTCACAGTATGCATAAATTCGTCTATCAAAATGCATCTGTTTATTAGCATTCTATTAATGTAATAGAGACAGCGATCGTGATCGCAGTTAATGAATCATATTCTAAATCGCACTGCAACCATGGTCACATTGTCCAATTCAAAACTGCAAAGTTTTTATATACATAAAGATATATGTTTTAAATTTTATTAAAATAATTAATTTAACGAAAAGTAAACATGATCCTCCCTTTCTTTTTCTACCGTAAGAAACTAAAATAATACCGTATTCAAAGTAAAAGAGTAACTGCATGTCAAAATATATTAATTTTTTAAATGTTTTTGAAAACTGAACAGTCACCTAGAAAGTATACACTTTTTAAAAAATGTAGATAATAAATTTACGCCATGTTCACGTCTTTTGAGAGCATAAACTTTTTGAAATTCTTACATTATTTATATATAAAGGGTGTCCATTAGAGGATAACAAACATACTAAATTATAGTTCTGAAATTCGTCTCTTTTAATTTTTTGAAAAAAGATTCAAAAATGTCTTCTCTACCATCTTCACCAGAAAGAAGCCAATCATCTAATGATGATTGGATATATAGTTCTGATTCGTTCCCTCGCTACGGGTCAGACGGTCAGAGGATACAGAGACCTGTTCTGAGAGTCAATATGATGAACCAAAATACTGCTATGAAGAGGAAGAATGCAAAGAGGAAGAAAGTGAAGAGGATAGTGGTGGTAATGAGGACGAAGAGAGGAAAGCGATACGGAAGACGAACACAGTCATAATATGGATGACGAATCTGATTATAATGGTGATGATGAAGACGACTAGATTAATACTTTTAAATATGTATTTTATTTTTATAAATATTTAAGCTTTTTTGTAATGTTAATAGTGTTAATTATAAATGTTTTTTAAAATTTTAGTTTTAATGGTGGCACTTTTTCACTAATTTTATTCTTATTCTTGTTGGAATATGGAACTACGGAAAATTTTAATGCGCTATGTCAAACTTACATATCAACAATGTGATCCATTGTCTAAGTCAGAAAAATTATAAAATTAAATAAAATGGGATACACTACTACTATTGTCGCAGTCAAAAAAAATTATATCAGCGACCGGAGATAAATAAATGGGTAATTTAAAATTATAATCAAAACTGTGACCAAGGTCACAGTGTAAAATTGAAAGGTCCAATTTTCACAATATATAATTTAATTATAACTATATATCAGCATATTAAACTGATAACATAATTAAAAAACTTAATGTAATATTTCATTCAGAACTTGAGAATTAAACAATCCAACTTTCCCCTGGAATTTAAACTGCGACTCTGGTCGTAGTTATTAAATACACTGCTCATTCTGTAACGGCTATAGACTGCGACAAATTCGATGTCAAATATAGTCAGATATGAACTGCGACCCTGGTCACAGTCTATGTTCAGTGAGCTAAAACACAACATATACGCCAAAATTATCGCAGTAGATTTTTAAAGTAATATTTTAACTATATTCAAATGTTATTATAATAACAAGAGAGGGGGACACTTGAGAAGCAACAATAATTTTCCCGTGAAAGATAAACTGCGACTCTGGTCGCAATTATGAAAATACGCTTCTCAATGTAAATCTTATAATTGCGAACAAAGTCGCTATCAAATATAGTCAAATATGATCTATGACGCTAATCGCAGTCTATGTTCAATGAAGTAAAAGGTAAAATATATAGGCAACATTGTAACAGTGAAATTTTCAAGTACAACCGCTTACAAAAGAACAATATATGGGAAACACTTGAAAAGGAAAAAAATGTGATTATACTGCGACCCAGGTTGCAGTGCATGAAATGACTCCTTCTTTAACAATGCGACCATGGTCGCACTGAAGATGTAAAAATGATTTTTTTTTTTTGTTCCAGGTAGCCACAACATGAAACTAATTCCTCTGCAGTTAAAAAGGAAAGGTAAGAATTTGAAACATCAAACTTTAAATTAAATTATATAACAGGTTTAATTCCATACCAATAATGGACAACCAGTCTTGTAATGGCCCAGCTGTTGACAGTTTCTACACTTTCGATGCTTCACTACTTCTGTGATAAAGAATCTTCAAAATCAGACTTAAGCTTAGTTGCACCTCTAGGCCTCCCTGAAAATCACCTAGAGGGGGGGTGAATAGGTGATAATGCTAATCAATGCACAATTTAAAATTTATGATGCAACAATCTCACAAAGCAAGTGAATATAGCAAAGAATGTAGTGCAAGAACAAGGAAAGTAAACCAAACGCAAACACAAAGATTTGTTATCGAGGTTCGAGCACCCAGCTCTACTTCCCGCCTTCCCCAGAAGGATTCCAACCACTTCCACTATCACAAAGATGTTGGCCCAAAGGCCTATCACCCTAGTTTTGATGATGATCAACTCATGAAGTTATGATTACTAATGATCTTGTGTTTAATTAGTGACAGATTCCTTATCAAGATCTTAGTAGGTGTGGAGCTTCAACAAAGGATTTAAAGTCAAGTTGGAAGCTAGCACCGGTTGATTCACGAGCCTATGCATCAAGAACACATCTAGAGATGAGCCCGGTGGATTGCATTTGGACCAAGTCAGAAGATGAGAAGCCTTCAAGTGAAGACTTCAAGAGGATGAAGACTTGTGTCTAGGTATAAGATTTTTATTTGTTTTAGATAAAAATGTAAAGGATAGATAGTTGGTGGATTGCTCAAGTCTATATCACCACACACTCTTGATAGAATGATTTTCATAAAAGATTTCCTAGTTAAGAAAAGATTTTTATTTGTGATAAAATACAATTTGGTTTTTGGTATTTCATAGTTTACATATCTTATATCCAAAACCATGCTTAGAGCCTATTGTCAAAACTAGATATTTCATCTTGATTGTGTAGTGGATCATATCCATACACACTATGCTTTTAGAGTATATCTTGTTTTTGTATTTGATGAAAGTTTGGAAAAACATGTTGATATTTCAAAACCAAGTTTAGTGCTTTATGTCAAAAACTAGATATGTCATCTTGATTGTGTAGTGGATCATATCCACACACACTATGCTTTAAAGTGTATCTTGTTTTTGTATTTGATGGAAATTTGGAAAAACATGTTGTTTTAGAAAAATAGTTTTTATTATGAGCCAATATTTTCAAGTTACAAAAATAGTCAAATCTTCAATAACATGCCTTGATTTTGTGCAAGCATGTTTCTATATCATAAAACTATTTTTGTAGAATTTCTAAGTATTTATGGGATTTTTATTAAGCCAAAAAGACCTATCCTTAATCCCAAATTTTTCAGGTTCTGGCAGTTCTGATTTTTCAGAACTGACAGAGGCCGGTCGACCGGGTCGGTCGACCGGACGTGCACAACGTGCACGCCAGTGTGCACTGGAGATCGGCGACCGCGCTTAAGAGAGCTTGCTCTCGGGAATTATCGGTCGACCGGGCCGGTCGACGACGACAGAGAGTTTTCTCTCTTCTCCAGTTGCGCGGTCGACCGGGCCGGTCGACCGGAGGCTGCAACGGTCGGATTTTTGACCGTTGCCGGTCGACCGGACCGGTCGACCGGTAGTTCTGACAGAACCCCAACGGCTCTATTTTCTGTCAGCCTATAAAAGGGGGTCTTGTCAACTGTTTTGAGAGAAGATTTTAGAGACTCTTGAGCCAGTTTTTCTGATACTTTTAGAAGAGTTTTCTCCACAAATTGAGTGCAAATACTTCCATCTAAAAGGGATTTTATCAAGAGAGTGTAAAAGTGATTTCTTGTGTTTTTCACCATAGCTTTCTTTCCTTGATTTCTCACACTTCACTTGAGCATCCATAGACATATCTATCCTATAGGAAAGTGTTGTAGTGAGCTTTTGTAATTGGTGATCAAGTGTTAGATCACCAAAGAGATTTCCATTGTATTTTGAGGAGACGGGCAAGTGTGCTCGTGTGTGGTTGAGTTCGGTTGTGAACTCTTTGGTTTGAGGTGCGGCCTCGGCGAGTCGGTGGACTTGCGTGTGTACGGGACTTGGGAGTCCGAGGGCTTGTAGGTGTTGCGGCACCGGGAAGAGATCCATGGGATCTTACATAGTGGAAATCCTTCGTGTGTCAAAGGCGGGGATGTAGAGCAAGTGTGCTCGAACCTCGAAACATACCCTTGTGTTTGCGATTGCTATCTCTTGCTCTCTTTCTCTTATTGTCTTATTTATATCTTGCATTACTTACATTGTCTTTACTATTACATGCTTGATATTCCCTTGTGCTTAATTGTTATATTCTTGCGTGGGATTGCTTGATAACACTAGTATTCAACCAAGAGAGCCAACGCGGCACCTCAACCCATTCAAGGGGAATCTAGAGGAGTTTGTCCAGAGCCTCGCAAGGGGAATTCGGCAACACTCTTGTGTTATACATAAGTGTTTAATTAAAAGAAGTTTTATTTGGTCATCTTAGTTTTAATTCCGCATTATTTGTTCATAAGTGACCATTAGATTAGCCATCACCTATTCACCCCCCCCCTCTAGGTGATCTTACAATTGGTATCAGAGCTAGTGCTCTTGATATTGGGTCTAACAACCTAAGAGTTAAAGATCCTCTTTTAGGCTAATCACAAGATTTGTACACACACAATGGACTTCATGTCACCACCCACCTTTGACATCCTTAACATCCAAATTTGGAAGGTTAAGATGTCTTTGTTCCTCAAAGGACTTGGCCTTAGTGTATATCTTGCCACAACTAATAAAGAATATTGCTTAAATGGTAAGAACATTGAGGCTAATGCAAAGGCCCTACATGCTTTAGTATCTAGCTTAGATGATGATTATTTGTCTAAGTTGACTAATCTTAACTCGGCTTTTGTAGTATGGAACACACACCCTCCCTTGGCGAAAAGGACCTATACTATGCGGGGAGCGATTCGGACGTTGGGAGCGACACCTCCAACGTATGCTACATGGTCCAAGGGGATAACCCCCTTGAGGTAAACACCGAATCCGATGATGAGGATGTAGACATGTCATATGATGAGCTTGCTACCTTTTGTCATCTTGTGCTTGAAAAATATGACATGATTAAAAAGAAAAATAAAAATTTGAAAAGGAACTTGATTGCATGCATGTAGAACATGACTCTTTTAGAAGTAACATTGCATGTTTAGAAAAAGATAATAAAATTTGAAAAAGAATTTTGATGCCATGCTTAATGATAAAGATTTATTAGAAATAAAATGGCATGCTTAGAAAAAGAAAATGAGTTTTGAAAAATGAGAATGTTTCCCTTATGTCTAAATTAAATAATTTATGTAAAGGAAACATTGATTTGAAAATAAAATTGATATGGTGGAAAAACAAAAAGAAGTTGTTTTTCAAGAAAATAAATCTTTAAAAAGAAAACTATGTGAAAAAGAAAAAGATTTTGTTTCACAAAAGAAAAAGAAAATTGATCATATATCTCACCATGCTTTACATGCCACCACAAATGAGATAAATGTTTTGAAAAAAAATGGATAATTTGAGTTCAACTTTGAACTCTTGTGCATTTAATCATACTAAGTTGGAGTCAATGTTTTCAAAGAAACAAACTCCTCATGCTCATGCACATACTCATCATGCTCATGCTTATGTTGCACATCACGATCACAATCACACTCATAAGCATCATACTAAGGTGTACACATGTACACATTGTGGCCGCAAAGGCCATTTAGCAAAATTTTGTTTTGATAAGAAACCTCATTTGTATTTTGCTAAGTATAATAGATTTTGGGATCCTTACAATAAAGCTAACCCCAAAGGACCCAAGAAAATATGGGTACCACAAAACCCCACCTTTTGCTTGTGATGTAGGTGAGGGCTCTCTCAAAACGTGAGAGGGATGGTACCTTGGTAGTGGATGCACTTGGACATGATGGACATACTTTTGGGTTGCATCGCTATCAAGGAGCTTTGGTGGATCAACCACCATGCTAGGAGCTTTGGAGTTGGTAACAATTTCTAAACTCCTATTTCATTATGTACATGCTTGTTCATTCATAATATTCATAGCATGTTCATATTTTAAGATTTTGTGTGCTTTATGTGGTAGTTACATGCTTAGATGTAGATTTGTCAAACTTGTATGTATACATATACAAATAGTGAACTACAATTGATTCTTAAATATTTGGACTTCATGCTCACTTGTATCCACTTTATGTATTTGTATAGACTAGTTTTGATGATTCTCCTTTATACATGTTTTGCCAATTTTATGATTTACTTCATGTATATGCATGTTTAATTCAAATCTAGTAAATATACATGTATACCCGTGAGTCTCTAGCTTTCATGCAAATATTTGATAGACTCTTTTACAATTTTGGGATATGTATGTGTATTGTTAGATTTGTATAATTCATACATATACCATGAAGATTGTAGTTTTTTTTTAATAAAAATAATTTTGTTTTGATAACAATGATTTCTATGTGATTTGAGCTTCAATGACAACTTTCATGAAAATACTATTTACATAACCTTTGAACACTCATCTTTTATTCAAAAATATATTTATGAGCTTCATGGACTATGAGTGCTTGGATTTTTATGTACTTAGTCTCATTCATGAAAAACATATGATTTGACATATTTGAAGGATCTTTATACTAGTTATGTATTCTTCAAATAGTTTTTGAGATTGTCACATGATTCAATTTTTCTTTAAATTTAATTCTTCATGATTTGAATATTAGTTTATATGTTAGTTTTTGTCAACACTAGGATTTATACTTGAACATATCATGGGCCTCAAAAAGATCTATTAGTAAGTGTGCTTAAATGCTTATTTGAACCCTTGAAATGTACTTGTATTGCTTAGTTTTGATGATTCATACATATTTAAACTTATGTTCACCTTTTGGATTTGATTTATGATCATGTGCCTTTTATTTCATGTATATGTGTGTTTTGCCAAACCTTAAAATATACATGTATAACTCTTGAGTCTTTTGCCTTCAATGCAAATCCATTCATATAGACTCACTTGAGTTTAAGAGATATGTATGTATATTTCATGTATTGTCAAAACATACATATATCTTGACAATAGATTTTGTTTTTTAATGATTTAATAAAAAATGTGTGAGATGATTTTGATGTTTATGATTTTCTAAGGAATATTGTACCTTATTGCCATTTTCATGATGCCATGTTTCACATAACATTAGTACACTCACTTCTTTTGAAACTATTTGGACTTTATAGATTAGAGTGTTTGAGTGTTTTGTGTTTCATTGCTATTTCATGAAAATCTTAGATTTATTCCTTGATAGAAGGATTTCGTACTAGTTGTTAAACACTCTCATTTAACTAGTTCGAATTCTTCATGTGTTGTTAATGCTAAGCTTAATTCAAATCTTATTTTTCAAGCTTATGCATTAGATTTAAAATGGTATCAATATTTTTTATTTGATATCAAAGAGAAAATTCAAAATTTGTTTTGATAAAATAGAATTAATGATTTTGTTTTGATGAGAAAAATTCAAAATTTGATTTGTATTGCCCCTCCTTGACTTCTTATTTTTGACATAAAGGGGGAGAAAATTTGTTGATTTGATTTTACTTTGAACCCTTTGTTGATGATTGACAAAAAGGGGGAGAAGTATTTGTGTTTTTGTTTTGATATATATGAATGATTTCCTTGCTTAAGGGGGAGAAGTATTTGTGTCCTTCTTACTAAGGGGAATTAAGATTTGTATTTATGCATATGTGTTTTGATTTATGCAAATAGGAGTAAAAAGATTTTGATTTATGCTTGTTGCATCTCCATATTTGCATCCATATTCATGTGCTTCATGATCATATTTATTATTTATTTTGTATGCATGAGTTAAGGGGGAGCTACTTTGAAGCTTTACTTTAATCCATGCATATATAACGTCATGAGTTTTGTCATCATCAAAAAGGGGGAGATTGTTGGCCCAAAGGCCTATCACCCTAGTTTGATGATGATCAACTCATGAAGTTATGATTACTAATGATCTTGTGTTTAATTAGTGACAGATTCCTTATCAAGATCTTAGTAGGTGTGGAGCTTCAACAAAGGATTTAAAGTCAAGTTGGAAGCTAGCACCGGTTGATTCACGAGCCTATGCATCAAGAACACATCTAGAGATGAGCCCGGTGGATTGCATTTGGACCAAGTCAAGAAGATGAGAAGCCTTCAAGTGAAGACTTCAAGAGGATGAAGACTTGTGTCTAGGTATAAGATTTTATTTGTTTTAGATAAAAATGTAAAGGATAGATAGTTGGTGGATTGCTCAAGTCTATATCACACACACACTCTTGATAGAATGATTTTCATAAAAGATTTTCCTAGTTAAGAAAAGATTTTATTTGTGATAAAATACAATTGGTTTTTGGTATTTCATAGTTTACATATCTTATATCCAAAACCATGCTTAGAGCCTATTGTCAAAAACTAGATATTTCATCTTGATTGTGTAGTGGATCATATCCATACACACTATGCTTTTAGAGTATATCTTGTTTTTGTATTTGATGAAAGTTTGAAAAACATGTTGATATTTCAAAACCAAGTTTAGTGCTTTATGTCAAAAACTAGATATGTCATCTTGATTGTGTAGTGGATCATATCCACACACACTATGCTTAAAGTGTATCTTGTTTTTGTATTTGATGGAAATTTGGAAAAACATGTTGTTTTAGAAAAACAGTTTTTATTATGAGCCAATATTTTCAAGTTACAAAAATAGTCAAATCTTCAATAACATGCCTTGATTTTGTGCAAGCATGTTTCTATATCATAAAAATATTTTTGTAGAATTTCTAAGTATTTATGGGATTTTATTAAGCCAAAAAGACCTATCCTTAATCCCAAATTTTTCAGGTTCTGGCAGTTCTGATTTTTCAGAACTGACAGAGGCCGGTCGACCGGGGTCGGTCGACCGGACGTGCACAACGTGCACGCCAGTGTGCACTGGAGATCGGTCGACCGGGCCGGTCGACCGCTTAAGAGAGCTTTGCTCTCGGGAATTATCGGTCGACCGGGCCGGTCGACCGACAGAGAGTTTTCTCTCTTCTCCAGTTGCGCGGTCGACCGGGCCGGTCGACCGGAGGCTGCAACGGTCGGATTTTTGACCGTTGCCGGTCGACCGGACCGGTCGACCGGTAGTTCTGACAGAACCCCAACGGCTCTATTTTCTATCAGCCTATAAAAGGGGGTCTTGTCAACTGTTTTTGAGAGAAGATTTTAGAGACTCTTGAGCCAGTTTTTCTGATACTTTTAGAAGAGTTTTCTCCACAAAATTGAGTGCAAATACTTCCCATCTAAAAGGGATTTTATCAGAGAGTGTAAAAGTGATTTCTTGTGTTTTTCACCATAGCTTTCTTTCCTTGATTTCTCACACTTCACTTGAGCATCCATAGACATATCTATCCTATAGGAAAGTGTTGTAGTGAGCTTTTGTAATTGGTGATCAAGTGTTAGATCACCAAAGAGATTTCCATTGTATTTTGAGGAGACGGGCAAGAGTGCTCGTGTGGTTGAGTTCGGTTGTGAACTCTTTGGTTTGAGGTGCGGCCTCGGCGAGTCGGTGGACTTGCGTGTGTACGGGACTTGGGAGTCCGAGGGCTTGTAGGTGTTGCGGCACCGGGGAGAGATCCATTGGGATCTTACATAGTGGAAATCCTTGTGTGTCGAAGGCGGGGATGTAGAGCAAATGTGCTCGAACCTTGAAACATACCCTTGTGTTTGCGATTGCTATCTCTTGCTCTCTTTCTCTTATTGTCTTATTTATATCTTGCATTACTTACATTGTCTTTACTATTACATGCTTGATATTCCCTTGTGCTTAATTGTTATATCTTGCGTGGGATTGCTTGATAACACTAGTATTCAACCAAGAGAGCCAACGCGGCACCTCAACCCATTCAAGGGGAATCTAGAGGAGTTTGTCCAGAGCCTCGCAAGGGGAATTCGGCAACACTCTTGTGTTTATACATAAGTGTTTAATTAAAAGAAGTTTTATTTGGTCATCTTAGTTTTAATTCCGCATTATTTGTTCATAAGTGACCATTAGATTAGCCATCACCTATCACCCCCCTCTAGGTGATCTTACAAAAGATGTCACAAATACACCGGAGTACCCAACTCCACAATCTCAAGTACAAGTTCTCTCTTAGTAGTCAAAGACCACAAACTTTCTCTTTCAAAATTCTCTTCCCTTACAAAGGTCCTTAGAGAACAATGAGTAGGAATGAAGCTCTTGTGTGCAAAGAGAAAAGAAAATGAAATCAGAGAATTCTTGAAAACACTTCAGAAATTGAGAGAGAATTTCAGCACAAAAACCAAGAAACCAAGTCTTTTTGAAAGCCTTAAATTGTGGAGATTTGATAATTTTTCTAGTAACCTCACTCTCTCCCTAAATACCCCTATTTATAGGAGAGGGCTAGGGTTTAAAGATAAAATATTTTTAAGGCTAATCAGAATGTATTAAAACCAAAACATGTCACTTAAACACTTAAGTGAGAAAAGGACAAAAATAAATCTGCTCAGAAAACTAGCCGTGACTGTTCAAACGGCTAGTCCGGTCGACCGCTAGTTCAAAGAAAACGACCGTTGCCGACTACGGTCGACCGGCCGGTCGACCCAAACAAACAGAGAGCAAAGTCTTGCAGTCAG
>JAVJIF010015033.1:0-78597 GCA_038442645.1 Agave tequilana | reverse complement strand
AGAAGGCAACTCTCCTTGTCTCCAAAACATGGTGGGCCTCTCCACCAAATCATCCCTTGAAAGTGATGCATCCAATTGATTTCCTTTTAAGTCCGGAACGCATCCACTCCAAGGTGTCATCACTCTCACGTCATGTGAGAGCCCACACCTACATCAAATAAAGGAGGGGTGGTCTTTGGTACCCATACTCTTTTGGGTCCATGGGGGTTAGTACCTTCTCTAACCCAAATAAAATTCTTACTAATTTACATTATGTAATCTATCAAAGCAAAATTTAGCAAGGTGGCCCTTACATCCACAATGTGTACAAGTGTACACATGAGCATACGTGTGATGGTGTCCGTGAGGAGCATGTGTATGCCGTGATGGATGTGCATGCATAGGTGGAACTTGTTTCTTTCGAAACAAAGATTCCAATCGTGTATGTCCCACAAACACATTGGCTCAAAATGGAGCCCAAACAATCAACACTCTTCTTAAGCAAAGATATATCATTGTTAATTAAAGAAGAAGTGGAGCATGCAAGGGTGATCTAGGTGAAACTACCCTAGCATGGCAAACATGAGCATCAATCTTATTTTGCAAAGAGTTATTTTTCTTTAAAACAAATTTCTAATTCTTTTGAGATAAAATCAATTTCTCTTTTCAAAGAATCATTTTCTTTCAAAACAAATTCAACTTTTGAAGATAAAGCATCATTATTTTTCAAAACATTATCACAATCATTTTTAGATTTTAAAAATTCATTTTCTTTAAGTGCAAGTTCTAATTGAGATCTCAATGAATCCCTTTCGTTATAGACCTCAACCTTCTCTTGCAAAACAATGTCAAGTCTAGAATGTAAATTTTTATTTTCTTTTTCAATTCCTAGACTTTTCTTTTTCAACAAATTATATTTTTCTATTAATTTTTCACACACAATAGATAGTTCTTCATTTAAAACATGGGGATCAATATTATCATCACATGAAGAACTAGCATCATCATTATCTAGTTGAGTTTCTGATTGTACCTCAAGGGAGTTTTCCCTTGGACCATATAGCATTGTGAGTCGGATTCTCCACTAGACTCCTCCGGTTGATTTGGCAATTGAAGTTCGGAGGTGGTGGTGGTTGTCAACATGTTTCACACTGCAAATGCGGAATCAAAGTTAGAAGCAAGCAAAAGATATTCTTTATTTAATGTGCTTCTAATGGCCTCAAGGCTTGTGCATTGGCTCCTATATGATTGCGATCTCCAAGATAGCATTTCTTGGTGGCCGCAAGAAAGACATGCAAACCTAGGGTCTTTAGGTACATGGACATCCTATACTTTCAAACAACAATGTTGGAAGGATCAAAGCTAGGTGGGGTCATGAAGTTCATGGCAAACTATATGAGTGTGCAAACAAGCAACTGCAAACAATAGACTAGCAACCAAATGGATCTCACTCCTAGGATGTTAAGCCTAATATCAGGAGCACTAGCTCTGATACCAATTGAAAAACACCTAGAGGGGGGTGAATAGGTGCAAGTGCTAATCTAGAACTAAATGCAAAACTAAGTGCGTTAAATGCGGAAGCTTAAAAAACAATCTTGCAACACACTTAATATAACACACAAGTATAGCCGAATTCCCGTGAAGGGCTCTGGACTAACTCCTCTTGATTCCCCTTGAATGGGTTGAGGTGCTATGTGAAGCTCTTGTGGTTAAGTATAAGTGAGGCACACACAAACAACCAAGCATATACAAGATATAGCATATGAAATATGCAAGGCACAAATGCAAGCAATAAGATATGATATGGCAATATGAATTATGCTCAACACACGCAAATATGATATGATGTTATGAATGATGCTTTGCACAAATGTAAAGAGAGAGAGTTGAGAGATATTGGATCAAACGCAAAGGCAATGATATGTTTTGAGGTTCGAGCCCCTAGCTCTACATCCCCGCCTACACCACCGTGTAGGATTTCCAATCCACTATCTCCTACTGTTTTCCATTATGTTTGCAAAGGGGGAAAACTTACAAAAAAGAGTTTGAGGAGCTAAATTACAAGTATTCTAAAAAAAGATTACAAGTAGATCTCCTCAGAGATTCTGGAGAAGTGTGCCGATAGGAGTCTGGTCAGCGCGCGACCACTTTGTTCCTTTGACGATGCGAGCGATGAGATTCCCTTCTCGCCTGGTTCGGGGAATCAGAGAACAGAAGGTTGGTAGAACCCTCTTGCTGCTTCTCAAAATCGCCTTCAATTAGGAATTCCTTCTCGCCTGGTTCCGGAGATTCTTTGAGAAGAAGGACGATGTTAGGGTATCAACACCCTGAATAGAGAAAGCAATTCTCTAAAAGGTCTCTGAATTCGAGAGCGCACGGTGCGTTATGAAGAAGCCTCTGCTTGTGGAGTCCTCTTGTATGCCTCTGTGTCTGATCGATCGATCCTCCTCTCTCTCTGTACCCCTGGCGGGCTATTTATAGGGAGAGCAAGGGTATAATCGTCCCTTGAAAATATGGAAACAGATTGAATCGAATCTGTTTAAAATCTGGAAAGTGGCCTTGCTGCGAGGCTAAGATCAGCTTCTGCGAAGCTAGAATTGGCAGGTCGGTTGACCTTCTCGATCCTTTCCATATCGTTAGAGGATTTCCCTGATCCTCTTACTCGTTTTAGAAGAGTCAAGAGATTGTGGCAATCAACTGCCAAATTTGATCTCTGATTTGATCTTAATTAGATTTGATCTGATTGGATCCGATCTCATCCGGAGATTTGATTGGTCAAAGGTTGACCGTGGCAGATTCATAGCGGAGACGTCCGCATTGAGCTCGTAGCGGAGCTAGAGGCAGCTTCTGGCGAAGTCCGAAAGAAACCCTTTGGCGGAGCTGGAAGTCCCCTGTGGCGAAGTTTGCGAGTTAGCTTCCTGGCGAGGCTTTGGATGGCTTCGAGGCGAAGTCGAGTGATATTAGCCTCTCAAGCGAGGCTATCCCTTTGGGCTCGTATGATGCTAAGTGCTAGCACCTTAGACCTGCTAAGGTCTGTTTAGAAACAATCCGGGTTCACTGTCTGCTTGCTGGATCAGTGGAGTCCAAGTTGCTTCCTTGTCCCTCGGAGATGGGTGTGAAAACTGGTCTTCAGCTCGTCTGTCACTTGTCTTTTGTAAATGTCAACAAGTTTAGACATTGTTCGGACCAATAAGAATCTTGTCTTTTTTAAGTGTCAACAAGACCCCCTTCAAAGTTTTCAGAAGTCTGCAATGGCTCAGACTTCAAAATACTTTGAACTGCTTTAATTGGTGGTGTGTGGAGTATGAACGTCGCCATGATGGTTGAGTTCAGCTTCGCTTTAAATCCTGCTTTGGGATGTAGATTCACCGAGGAATCATGTAGACTGGGTAGCTTCGCAGCTAGTAGCCCCGCATTTGGGCTTCTGATGACATGTTCGCTTGGGAGGGCATGTCGCTTTCCCGAGATCAACTGCCGTGGGCTGGTTACGAGGAGGATTACTCCTTTCTTCGTGCTGATCGAGGGAGATATTCTCCGATTTGCACGTTTCCGAGGGAGGATATTCCCTTTCTTCGAGGCGCAATAAGTGCCTTTATGAGGGAGACGTTTCTCCCTTTGCACGGTTCCAAGGGAGATCGTCCCTTTTCTCAAGGCGTGATAAATGCCTTAAATGCGCTCGTGCTTCCACGCTTGAGGCGGCAGCGCTCAGGCCATGGGGCCTATAAATAGGACACTTGAGGTCCTCTGAAGAGAAGTGCTTTGCCTCTCTTCTCTTCTCTTGATTTGAAAGAGATACTCAGATCTCTGAACTAGTGGGAATGCCCACTCTGGTCATTATCCGGCCAAGGACCGGTAAGTCTTGATCATTCAACGACTTCACCGATTTTAGAGAATTCATCTCCCTTAATTCAGCTTTGGCAGCTGCTTCAGGGATTAGCTTCCCTTGTTCTCTATTTAACTGATCTGCAGAGAAGGATTTTGGCATAGCTTCCCAGTGAAGCTATCATCTTGACCTGATCATTGGAAGATCATTGCATGTTAAGTCCGCTGCACAAGCAGAACTTGGGACTTGGTCTCTTCAATAGTTGAGCCAGTCTTGCCATATAGGCGGAGCTAAGACTGTATCCCACGGGATCAGTCTGGCTTAGCCATATAGGCGAGGCTAGGACTTGGCGTTTGCTGAGCCAGCCCATCAATGTTGTGCAAGCGAGGCTTATCCTCTGCTTTATTGAAATTGGATTGCTTTGACCCAAAAGATTCTGATTTACAGTTTTTTCTGTGCTTAACTGCTAATCTGTTCTGATTTGCCTTACAGTGGGCTATGCTCGCCAATCTTGTGACTTGATGGAAGGAACCATAAAATTGTCTTATGCTTCCCCGGTTAAAGCTTTACTTTTAAGCAGGAGGAACAATTCGGGGCAGCGGGTGCGTGTCCCAGAGGCTATTGGCAGCCTCTTATCCGAGATGATTCGTTCTGAGGTGAGGCTGGTAGCCGCTTTGTCGGAGATGATCCGCTTCAAGATAGTAGGCGCTGCCTGTGGGTTTGCCGGCATCATTGCCAACTTTCAACTTTGGTGGCCTTTGGGGCGATCCACTTTGGAAAGGCGGACATCACTGATTACAGCCTTGTGCAGGAGGAAGGCCTCCTCTGTCCAGTCGGTTTGACTTAGAAGCGGATAAAACCACTTGTATGCTTTTTTGCACAAATTACCCTGTCGAGCAACTGGGTGTGTTGTATGAAACACAACTTCGATGTAATATCAATGTACCCTTCTTTCTTTTTTTTTTTAAAATCAATGAAAGTTCATCTTCTAATCATCTGATCTTCGCTCGCTTTTTTCTGAAGGTTTGGCCATAGCGGGGCTAAACCGTATGCGGAGTTAAGGACATAGTCCTTTCTTTGAGTGATCTTCGCGAGACTGGCATGTCAGCGCCTTTTTTAGAGGGCTAAGGTAAGCCTCTCGGCGAATGTCCTTGAAGGATTGTGCGAAATCCGCACTTTAAGCCAGGGCGAAGTTAACCCTTAGCGGAATCGAAGCAGCGCTTCTCGGGAAGGCGCTTTGGGCGGCGTTTCAAATTAATTCGAAACGGCGGCATACGCCCTTTTCTAGGCCTTGTTTCAGGCGCTGATTGGCCTATAAAAGCCCGATCGGGGCTGAGCAGGAAAAGATCTCCTTTTTTCAGAGAGATTTCTTGAGTTTCCCTCTTCCTCTTCCTTCTTTGTTCAGAGAACCCTGAGAACTCTTGCAACTCTTTAATGGCGCCCAAAAGACGAGCGGGAAAAGAAGTGGCGACTTCTACAGCGGAGGGTCCTCCTCCTCCGGTCATCGAGCGACCAGTCACCGGTAAGGGATTTTCCTATCTGATTAGAGACCGTGGTCTCTCTCCTTTGGAGCCAACATTTGGCTATTAGGATGATCGAATATGATCTGTCCTCATTAGGGAACTCGTTTTCCTTGAACCTCCCTATCTTTCTTGCACCGGGAATTAAGAACTGAACAGTTCTTCTTTGGGCTTCTGTATGAAGCCATTACTCGGGCAGTCTCCATCCTGTTGAGGAACAGGACTCGGGTCTGTCTCTTCAGTCATGGCCACGAAGGATGACTCTTGACCATAATGCCCTCTTGATGACGTCAGCCCTTAGGGCTATACCACTTCCTGCTTAAGCGAAGTTGGTATTTAGACGTTTTCTGCAAAATGCAGATTTGTCTGCGAGATCAAGCTTTGTCGAGGCTGTCGCTTTACTGGCCTTGCTCACGGGGCGGGGCTATGCCTTAGCGAATCTTATATCTCCATGTCCGCTTGACTGTTGAACTAATCATAGTTCTTTTCCTTTTTCTTTCTTTGCAGTGCCCTACACCCCTGGTCCCTTGAATAGTCTGTTTGGGATGACCAGTGGAGCAGATGGTAACCTCAGCCTGCAATTCCATGAACAGGCTTCTTTGTTCAGTGAGCGAAGCTCCCTCGTCCGGGATACGCTCATCCAAGGCGGTCATCTGCAGACCACGCGGAGTATCCTGACCACGGCTCCTCTTGAGGATGTTGACCGTCGGACTTACAGAAAGCCCGACTTTATGTTCGGGGATGCCACATCCGATCCCGATCGCCAGTTGCAGGCAGGCGAAGGACAATGGATCTTTCAACTGGATGGCGAGAAGTTTTACCTTCCGTCGACTAAGCGACACTTTCCTTTATCTTCTTTCATGAATGTGACTCAGGCTCGGAAGATGGCGTGGGGCGTAAGCCGAAGCGTCGAATCCGTCCATGTTGGGAGATTGACCTTTCAGTCCGGCTATTCAAGGGCGGGCCCTCCCCTCAGCATAATGGGGCTATACCCTGGGAAGGTATCGCGGGAACTTCCAGTGGGAGAGAACCCGGCTGTGGCGCAGACCTTTGGCACTCAATTCTGCGCAGTTGGCGGGAACTATCCTGCAACAGACTTCAGGGCTCCCGGTTGGGTTCATCCTTCTAAGACATGGTGGGCGGAGTTGACCAACTATATCCTCGCTCACTTCGAGGAGGACTTGGAGGGGTTGAATCTCTATGAGGCCGTCAGGGCGACCTGCTACGGCATTGAGATGAAGGTGGCGTGCTTCTACGCCATCCTTGAGTTGTACTGCCCGGCTTCGGGGACTTTCTTCACCCCGGTTGGCGAGCTGGGCATGGCTTTGCATGAGATGTGGGAAATCTCTGCTTTGCCTTTCGGGTCTCTTCCATACGAAGAGTACTTTCCCTGCGAGGCGGAGTTGGCTCTCCTGGAGAAGCAGGAGCCTGCTATGCTCGAGACTTATCGGGAGTTGATGTGCCACTTGCATATTTGTTCTAACATTCATGGTGGTGGCAAGAGTAGCTCGAAGAGCTTAAAGAGCTGGGGAAGTTACCTGTTCCCAGACATGAAGAATGCTCCTGAAGCGGCTCATCGCGGAGTTACTGATGGCGATGTTGCTGAACGGATGGAGATGTGTCTCCAAAGGGATATCGTCGTAACAGAAGACGCAGGTCCCTATGAGAAGGGTGATACCCTTCGGAGCTTTCACCATCAGGCCCGTCGGCCTATGTCTCGAAAGGCGCTGCTGGCCGGTTTCTTAACCGTCTGGTTAAAGAAGTGTGTTGTGCCTTCTTCCTCGGGTGACATCGTCCACCCGAATGTTCTGCTACCCGCCGTTCGCCTGGCCCATGGTCACCGTCTGGGTCTTCTCCCAGCCATGGTATGCTGTATTCAAAGAGGCCTTCGCGCACTAACGGAGGCTTTCTGCAGGCCACCGGCGACAAGACGTGGGAAGAGTGCTATCCTTCCTTACGATGGACCCAATCCTAGGGTGGGTCTACCGTACACCTACTTGATGGCGTGGTTCGCCTTACACTGCCCTACTTTGATTGGAGCTGGGGAAGATCCTCCGCAGGGTGTTCGAATGGCTCTTCTCTGCCGATTCGAAGGTTGCTCTTGGATGAAAGCCTACGTGGCCGAGGCCCGTAAGTTAGTGCGTCGTCATGACGCTTATAGCCTGTTCCGCTGTTTTCCTCGCATTCGGGGCGCAGGATACAACGAGGAATTCCGAGATGCGGAGTCAGGGCGGTCTCCCATGAGTCGGGGCGTTTTCGAGTGGCTGGTCAGCATCCGGCCCTCGCATTTGCTGTACAGGAGTGGCGATACCTGCTACCTGGAACCCTACGTCCCAAGTCGATTTGCCCGCCAATTCGGGTACGACCAGCTGTATGTGGGCAACCCCAATTCGGACCTGGCTTTCATGGGAAGTCTTACTGATGGGGCCCGTGCCTGGCGGTTCTTTACTGCGGATGGCACTGGGGCGTGGCTACGCACGCCGCTGCAGGACCCCGGTCTCTCGACGACCCTATGCTTTTGCCAGTGGTACGCGGCTTCCAACTCCACACCTCCTGGATTTAATGTCAATAGTACGGGTGTGAAGTTAATCTCTCAGCGACTGAAGCGGAAAGCCTCTGATAAGAGAGAAGGCAAACGGGTTCGTGTCCCCGGCTTGGAAGAATTCATCGCTGTGGATGACAGCGAGGCTTCTGATGCAGGGAGTCCTCGCTTCGAGGCGGGGGCTGGAGCTGATACTCCTGCGGCCGGTTCTGGTGTGATGGGGACATCTTCCCCACGATTTGTGGAAGGAGTAGAAGAAGAGGATTCTGACGTCCACTTCAAGAGAAAACGAGCGGGTAGCTCTCGTAGGAAATTGTTGGCGAAGAAGCCCCGTCGTCAAGCTCCTACGATTGTCGTAGAGGTTATCCCTCTACAGCGATTCCTCCTGCTGCCCCATTAGCGGCTGAACCGTCAGTTGCTGAACCGACTAGCGGTGAATTCGCTCTAGGTCTGGGTGAAGTTACCCTTGTTCATATAATGCTTCTGGTGTGTTTCGAATAACTCATCCTTTGCTTCTTGTTGTAGGAGCCGAGACGGCTGGAGAGCAAGGGGAACATTATGATCCCCTATTCACTTATGGGGCTGCAGCCGGTTCCCCTGCTCACTCGGAAGAGTCTGGGAGTGGCACGGCTGATGTTGGTCCTTCAGGCGTTGGGACTTCTAAAGGGAGTCCTGAGACATCGAGCTCTATCGGGTGGTCCACAGGATACTCGGCAAGTGAAAACGAGCTGGCTATTCGTGTTGATTCTGCCAAAAAATTTTCGATGGAGCCTCTGGAGACTGGTGCGGCGGACGAGACGTTCGAGGCAACATCATCCTTTGGTATTGTCGTACCCTCTTGGCTTTTTCTGTATGTAGTGTCCCGACTAACCGCAGTCTTGTTACAGGTGTTCGGCCTCAAGATGCATCAGCTTCAAGGGAGCCGGTAGATCTTCCTGAGGGATCGAGAGGTGACATGAGCACTTCGGCCACAGTGGATGCCGCTGTGTTGGACGCGCTGTACGGCGACCTGCCTTCTTATCGGCCCAAATCAGCTGAAGGACCAGAGGTTGAAGGGGCGGTAGTGCCAGAGGTATCCTCACTCCCAATCACATCAACGAGTGAGGTGCGGACTGTTTTGTCGAGTGCGGCATTGAGGGTGATTGTGAGCCCTACTTCTCCAACCCTGGTGGTTGAGCCTGCTGCTCAAGAGGTGGTTGCCAGTCCTACCTCCGCGGTGGCTGGCGTGCTAGTTTCGATGAGGACTCCGCCGAGATCGCCTTCGGCTAGCCCTGCTACTGTCAGTGTTCCCGCTGCTTCTTCTGCGATGGCGTCGACCAGGCTGGTGGACTATTCCGAGGTTGCCTCCCTGCCAGAAATGGCTGAGGCCGAGAATGATTACATAGGTGACCTGGTCGATAGCTTTTATAGAAGCTTGGAGCGAACTATCGACCTAGTTTTGAAGGGCTCGCCTATACCGTTCTCAAAGCTGAAGGTGGTCCTCTCCCGTGACATTGAGAGCATTCGGGACTTTGAGGGGTATCATCAGGCTGCTGCTTTAGAACTCCTGGTGGATGAACTTGAGAAGGCTGTAGAGGAGTGGCGCCGTCTCTATCGCTCAGACCCGGCGTCCTTAGCTGATGAGCAGCTCGCCTGTCTTGTTGCCCAAAGGCACGAGGCCCGGCTTGCTGCTCAAGAGGCTGTTAAGGCCGTCTCCTTTGATTTGAAATCCTTGGAAACAAGGCAAGCGGAAGTTGGAAGTGCAATTGACGCCTCCACTAGTGCTCTTCTTGGCGCTGAGGATAAGATTGCGAAGGCTGAGGAGATGATCAGGAAAGCAAATCTCCTCTTATCCAAGGCCATACCGGTGCGTCTTGAGGAAAACGCGCGGCTTGAAGAGCTCAGAGCTCAGAGTGAGGAGTTTGCGTGGCAGGAGTTATCACAGAGGGCAATTTTGGCGGAAGTTGAAGCTCGTCTGGCCCAGGCGGTGGACTTTGATGAGGCTGAGCTGAGGTCACAAGCGCTTGCCCAGGCTGTTGATGATAGGAAGACGAGGCTAAACGCCCTCGGAGAGCGGCTCAGATCATACAGTGTACGCTTGTAGGTCATTGTATACGTGCCTCCATGTGTCTCCATCTTTTGGAATTAATGGAAATTCTTTCTTTTGTTTGGCTTCTGTTGAATCTCCATCTCGTTCTTGCTTGAGGACGTAATCTTTGAGACGTGGCTATCCGTCGGTTCAGAGGTCGCAATGACATAACTGATTAAGACGTCAGCGATCTCGAGGTTAGCCCTTTGCGGGGCTGAAGGGGAGATACTTGCCTTTTGTAAATGTCAGCAAGCATCGGTGAGTCCTGTCTTTTGTAAGTGTCAACAGGCTCAAAATTGAGACTTAGCTGTCCGCTGGTTCAGAGGTCGCAATGACATAACCGATTGGGACGCTACTAAGCTCAATGGTAGATGAAACTTGGCTATCTGCCAGTTCAGAGGTCGCAATGACATAACTGGTTGAGAAGCCACCAAGCTTCAAAAATTGGTGTAACTTGGCTATCTGCCAGTTCAGAGGTCGCGATGACATAACTGGTTGAGAAGCCACCAAGCTTCAGAAGGGGTGATACTCGTCTTTTGTAAATGTCAACGAGTATCGAGACCTGTCTTTTGTAAATGTCAACAGGGCTCGGAATTGAGACTTAGCTGTCTGCTGGTTCAGAGGTCGCAATGACATAACCGATTAAGACGCTACTAAGCTCAATGGTAGATGAAACTTGGCTATCTGCCAGTTCAGAGGTCACAATGACATAACTAGTTGAGAAGCCACCAAGCTTCAAAAAATTGGTGATACCCGTCTTTTGTAAATGTCAACGAGTATCGAGACCTGTCTTTTGTAAATGTCAACAGGGCTCGGAATTGAGACTCGGCTGTCTACTGGTTCAGAGGTCGCAATGACATAACCGAATGAGACGCCACCAAGCTCAAGGTTGGTGATACTTATCTTTTGTAAATGTCAATAAGTATCGAGTTTGTAGTAGAATTTGGGAGAAGTCTCGTTTCCACGGGAAGAAACGAGAGAATCACTGTCATAGGTTTAATGTTAACGTAACAGCGAAATGTATATGTGGTCTTACCATTCTATGAATGAGAATTGGTAAGTGACTTTGGAGGTCTCATTCTCTCGGAGAGAGATGAGGGAACTGCTGTCATAGGTTTAATGTTAACATAACAGCGGAATATATGTGGCCTTACCATCCTATGGATGAGAATTGGTAAGTGACTTTGGAGAGGGAATCAAATGGGAACTGGTCCCTTAGGATTTTTAGCAAATCCCCAGCTGTCAACGGGTTTGATATGCCTTTACCAACTACCGTTTGAGTTGGGCTAGCCATGCTATTCCCCTCAGCATGATGAGTTGTCGAGGACTTATGTTGGGCTTATAGGCCAACATTTTCCTCTATCCTTAATCGTTAAAGGATATTGGATTATTAGGTTAATGTCTGCATAACCTTGATTCCCCTTTAGGATAACCGGTGCGCGGCCAGGTTCCTGTTGGTTTTCGGCTGTATGACCTCACTTGGAGGAAGAGAAAGGCTCTCTTTGTGTGTGCTCCAGACACGGAGATCTTGATCAGAGGTGTAGTGTTAACTTGATCAAGAGAAGGATCCTTGATTAAGGATAATATTTCTTTAAGAACTTGCCATTGATCGGCATCATGAGTAGGTCGCCCTCTGCAGTCGCGAGGCGGTATGCTCCGTTTGAATAGACTGTTTCTATTACAAACGGTCCTTCCCATTTAGGCTGAAATTTGCCTTTGGTCTTGTGCGTCATAATCATCGGTCGTCTGACGGCTAAGACCAGGTCTCCTTTCTGGAAGACTCTCTGTTTGACCTTCTTATTGAAGGCTTTTGAGATTCGAGCTTGATATAGCTCGATATGCTGCTGAGCTTGTAGTCGCTTCTCGTCCAAAGCTTCGAGCTCTTGAAGGCGTAGGCGATCATTGTCCTCTGATGTGATTTTAGTAATCAGAGCTACGCGCAACGATGGAATCTGGATTTCTAATGGGAGGACTGCTTCGCACCCATATACCAGGGAAAAAGGCGTATTGCCTGTCGGTGTCCGCACCGTGGTTCGGTAGGCCCAAAGACATTCACCGAGCTTTTCGTCCCAATCTCGCTTATTCGAGGAGACGAATTTCTTGAGCAGCTTGATGATTGTTTTGTTGAATGCTTCCGCCAAGCCGTTGGCAGCAGGATTATAGGCAGTTGAAGCTACATTCTGAATTCGGTATTTATTGCAGAACCGATAGAATACTTGGCTTATGAATTGGGGACCGTTGTCGTGGATGATCCGCCTAGGGACACCAAATCGATGGATGATGTGGTGCTTGATAAAGTGAACTACATTGGAGGTTTTGACTTCAACCAGTGGTATAGCCTCCGCCCATTTTGAGAAGTAGTCGGTTATTGCTAGGATAAACCGGTGACCTTTTGTCGAAGAAGGACTGATTGGTCCTACGACGTCTATTCCCCATGCTTCAAATGGCCATGAAGTAGCAGTCGGGTGGAGCAACTCCGGAGGCTGGTGTATGAAGTCTGCATGAATCTGACATGCTTTACACCTTCGTGCATATTGGATAGCGTCGGCTATCATAGTTGGCCAATAATATCCCAGCCTATGCAACCTGTCTTTAAGCTTTGGACCTGGCTGATGAGCTCCGCAAGTGCCATCATGCGCTTCTTGGAGCGCTTCCTGTGCCTCTGAATTGGAAAGGCAACGGAGGAGGACACCGTCATATGAACGACGATAAAGTGTCTTCAGAGTCGGATCGTAGTAGAAACGGAGAGACCTTCGTCTGATAGAAGCCGCTTCTTTAGGATTGTCTGGAAGCAGACCGTGCAAAGCATAGTCAATGAGAGGAAAGCGCCAATCCCTCGGCTCAAGATTCATCGAGACATTATAGACTTCTCGAGTTCTTAGTATGTGCTTGGAGCATACAAGATGTCGAGTTGCGACTGTGAGGTGATACTCGGTGTCGGCTGGCAAGGCTAGAGTTGTTGCTAAGGCAGCAAGGGCGTCCGCTTTAGTATTTTGAGATCGGGACACGTGCCCGATGTAGAAACCTTCAAATAGGTTAGCCAATTCGATGGCTGTATGGTAATAAGGCACCAAGTCCTCATGGCGGACTTCGTATTCGTCTTTAACCTGATTGATGATCAGTTTTGAATCGCCATAAGCTTCGAGGTAGCGTACCCCCATTCCATGGGCGAGCTGAAGACCAATGAGCAGAGCATTATATTCTGCCACATTGTTGGAGCACGATTCTGTCAAAGAGAATGCTCTGGGCAGGACATGATTCTGTGGGGAGATAAACACAACCCCCACTCCGGCAATAATTTTGCCTTTAGGGCCCATTCGCGATGCTCCATCAAAGAACATCTGCCACACTTCCTCTTCTGAGGTTGCATAAGACTCGAAGACTTCATCAGGGATATCTTCGTGAAGTTTTGAATGCTCGGAACTGGATGAGCAGCCAAGAATTCTGCAAGGGCCTGGCCTTTAACCGCCTTCTGAGGCGTGAAGATCATGTCGTATTGAGACAATAAAAGTGCCCACTTAGCCAATCTTGAATTCAATGATCCTGGCTTCGTCATAAGAAGACGCAATGGGTTTACTCTGGAGATGACATGTATGGTCTGACCGACCAAATAATGTCGTGTCTTCTGAACAGCGAAGACGAGAGCTAAACACTCTTTCTCGATAGGGTTGTAGCGAGATTCCGCTCCTATGAGAGTTCTGCTCAGATAATAAATGGCCTGCTCGTGGCCATTGTCATCCTTTTGAGCGAGGAGGGCACCGAGGGAGTAGTCCATAGCCTTTACATAAAGCAAGAATGGCTTCCCTGATGTAGGGGCCACTAAGACTGGAGGCTTTGTGAGGTACCTCTTGATGTCTTCATAAGCTTCCTGACAAGCTTGATCCCATACGAAGGGAGTACCCTTTTTCATGAGCCGGGTGAACGGCTGACAGCGGCCTGAGAGATTTGCGATGAATCTTCTGATATAGGCCAGCCTGCCTTGCAAGCCTCTGAGCTCTTTGAGATTCTTTGGTGGATGCATGCTCTGGATGGCTTTGACCTTGTCTGGGTCAAGATGAATCCCTTTTGATGTGACAATAAACCCAAGGAACTTGCCACTTGACACTCCCAAAAAGGATTTTGTTGGGTTCATTTTCAGTTGATGAGCCCGCATTATGTCGAACATCGTTCTCAGGTCGCGAAGGTGTTCATTCTTGTTGCGACTTTTGACGGCAATGTCGTCGACATAGCATTCCACCGTTTTTCGGAGATGATCGCGGAAGATCACACTCATTGCCCGCTGATAGGTTGCTCCGGCGTTCTTCAGTCCGAAGGGCATTTCCGTGTAGCAGTATACCCCTAATGGTGTTCGGAACGAAGTATGCTTCTCGTCGTCGGGATACATCTTAATCTGGTTGTACCCTGAAAAGCCGTCCATGAAAGACATTCTTTCGAATCCACATGTGTTGTCGATCATGACGTCGGTGATGGGCAGTGGGAATTCGTCTTTGGGACAGGCCGTATTGAGATCACGGTAGTCGATGCAGATCCGTATTTTCCCGTTCTTTTTGAGGACGGGGACGATGTTAGCTACCCAATCAGGATGTTGTTCTTCCGGGATGAAGCCACATGCAATGAGCTTGTGAACTTGGCTTCAATAGCTTCCATAATGTTCGGGCGAAACCGACGTTGTTGCTGTTTGACTGGCTTGACGTCGGTCTTGATGTTCAGACGGTGCATAGCGACCTGTGGATCAAGTCCGGGCATATCTTCGTAGCTCCATGCGAAGACATCTATATACTCCTTCACGAGCAATATCAATTCCTCCTTTTCTACAAGTGATAGGCTTTCACTTATAAAGATGGGCTTGGGGTTATCTTGATTACCCAAGTTGACCTGCATCACCTTGTCTTCAGTAGGTGGCTCGCGCGATTCGAATCGCTTTTCCCATTGAAGGTCTGATTGCTGGGCCCATTGCTCCTCGTCAGTGGCTTCTGCGGGCTCCAATTGACTGCTTGAGGTCATATTAGCAGTGAGATTTTGAACATTCCTCCTATACTGACATCTGAATCCCACTCGGAGGATGAGGCTGAATGTGATGGAATCGGTTCATCGTCTTTGACTTGAACGGTTGCTGATGATGTGGGTGTAACGTATCCCAACCCCCTGCGTGTGCTATCATAGTAATTTGCAGGTTTCCCTTTAGGCATAAGGTTCCGCATCAAACCGCGCCTTCCTTTTCCGAAATTCAGGCCTGCTCCATGCTTCAAGTCGTATCCCATTTTCTTCATAATGTGGCGCGCTGACCGCGCATAATGGAAGAACTGTGGGGCGTCTGTATCTGAGCTTGGATCTGCAGTTGTGGATCCCCGTGGCCGGGTTCTACCGAAGATTATCGGCGACTGACCTTGTTTGGACGGAGGGATCACCAGTGTGGCCCCCTCTATAGCTTCCACAGATGTGCTGGCCACACTTGGCTCATGTAC
Organism: Agave tequilana; assembly: GCA_038442645.1. NCBI lineage: Eukaryota > Viridiplantae > Streptophyta > Magnoliopsida > Asparagales > Asparagaceae > Agave > Agave tequilana. The sequence continues at coordinate 63,200 of JAVJIF010015033.1, read as the reverse complement.
GGGCACATGCAGAGAGCCATCCGTAATGGATTTAATCGACCCAATACTCGCAGGATAATCAAAAGAAATATTATCATTAATTACCCATTCTCCTTCATCCTCTGAAGGAGTATTACATAGGGGATTATTGAGACATGCTATAATTGGTTCACCAATCAGAATAGCTGGCATGTCTGTTTCGGATTCTGAATCCGCCTCGTTGCCACTTTCATCATCGTCTGGCAGCGATTCTTTGAGTGCTCCACCGGCTTCTTGATATAGGAGAGCGTCAGTGAAGTAATTTTCCACCCCTTTGAATGGTTGCCTCTCAGCAAAGACAGTTCGTACTGTCGCATAATCTTCAACATATTTGAAGCATTGATGGAGGGTGGAAGGGACGATCCAATTGGCATGGATCCATGGCCGTCCCAGCAGCAGGTTATATGATGTGTCAGCATCAATGACATAGCATGTCACTTCTGACTTCAGGCTCCCGATTCTGCAACGGAGTCGAATTTTCCCCAGTGGATGACTGCTCCCGGCGTTGAAACCGTATATTATAGTAGTGATTGCGGACAACCTATACAATGGTATGCCGAGGAAGTAGAGAAGTCTTTTGGGGATGATGCTGAGTGCGGACCCCGGATCGACTTGTACCCTCTCGATGCATGTTGAACCGATATATCCGGTGTAGTACAGAGGTCGATCGTGCTTGTTGTCTTTGAGAAGCATATCTTCCGCTGTGAAGGTAATAGCGGGCACCTTTGATTGTGCATGATGACATTCTGGGCAGGAAGACTGGATGTCGTTGTTAGGGATCTCAGGCATGCATGTCAGAAATTATTCTGAATTGGCTAGCGCATCCCTGAGTGCTTCTCTTGTCTCTTTCGAGAGGCGAAGGAGCTCGTGTATAGTGATACGAGCTGGGATATTGGCCAGTTGAGCCAATATGTCAAACCGAAAGGGTGTATCAAACTCTTGGCCTGGTGGTTTCTTCAACACGTGGTCGAATCGTACCTCTTTAGGTTTTTCTTTCCCTTTGGATGGGATTAGAGTGGATGCTGGTACTTGTACTGACGTCGTTTGCTGTTGTATCTCGTCAGTAGACTTTTCATACTGCCTTAAGTATGATCTTCCGGATCGGGTGCCCGTTTGCTGAGGCGTATCGGCTTGCGCTGCGCAAGCATGCTTTTCTCCTTCGGAATCACTGAGGGAAGCCGATGTAAGATTGCCGTCGTCTGGCAGGAGGGAGATGACATTGCAAGACTTGCCCTTTGAGTTGGGCTCTTTCGAATCCCGCTGTACGTCTTGGACGAGGTCTGGATGTATCCACATGACTTCTCCTGTCTCCAATGTTAAGGGAACAAGACCCTTATTATTTTGAGCTGTAGCTGGGAGATGTTTGACTTCCAACCGTGGCGCAGGGACGGAATAAGTCCCGTCGGGAACTGTGATTTTTGGGGCTTTGCCGAACTCAAGAGTCACCAGATTGGCAGTGACTTTCTTTTGCTCCGTCTTTAGTGTCAGAACCCCGGCATCAACCAAGGCTTGAATTCTATCCTTGAGGACATAGCACTTGTCAGTAGGATGGTGAACCATCCTGTGGTAGAGGCAGTATTTAGGGTCGTTTGTGCGCCCTATCTTATTGGGACGCCGCGCATCTGGCAGCTTTATTTTGTTCCCTTTGTGGAGCAGATGGAATATGGTGACCACCTGATCGTCTTTGAACGAGTACTGCTTTGGAGGGAATTTAGGCTCCTGATTGTTGAAGCCGCTCTTCTTGGCCTTTGACTGCACATCTCCGGATAGTTCCACAGACATAGTCTCCTTGCCTTTAGCTTGAGAGGATTGCGGTAGGTCGCCACGCCCTTTGTTGTTCATCCCCCACTTGCCTCTAGGGGCGGATGGTTCAAACTTTTTAGCCGACTTCTCGGCTATCTCAGCTTGTTCGACCAATTCTTTCCAGGTGTGGGCTTTGACAGCCCCCATGCGAACTTCGACTTGGTCTAGGAAGTTGTGTCTGCATATCTGCAAGAGCATGGGTAATGGCATCCCTGCTGGACACATCAAGGATAAGTTTCTGAACTGTTCAATGTAGTCACGGACAGATTCGCCCTTCCTCTGCACAGTGGAGAGGAGTTTGTCCATGGTTACCTCGGTATCATCCTCATAGAAACGAGAGAGGAACCGAGTTTCCAGGTCGATCCAGGAGTTGATAGAGCCCGGGGGAAGACTGCGAAACCAGTCAAACGCCACCCCCTTTAAGGTGCCAATGAAAAGCCTAGCCATTATGGCGTCATTGTTTATAACATTACCAGTCTGAGACCGAAAATAGTAGATGTGCTGATTTGGCGAGCTCTTTCCATCATAGGTATGCAGCGTTGGCGGTTTGAACTTCGGTGGGTATGGCACCGAATCCCACTCCAGCAGATAAGGACGGACTGTCCCTACCTTCTTTAATTCATCCTTCTGAGCTAGGGACGCGATCTGAGCTTGGAGGCCCTTAAGGACTTCGGCGTCTAGGGAAGAACCCTCCTTGGATTTCTCCGGCTTTGGTTGCTCATTACTGAAGTGTTCCTCCTCATCGCGATTGCTCCCGGCATCATTGTTATTCCGGTTATTGAGGAGTTGAGCGAGCATCTGTTGAATATTGTCCAGAGCCTCTTGCTGAGTCTTGGAAGTTTTCTCCTGGGCTTCCAGGCGCCGACGAAGATCGTCGTTGACGTTATCAGCCATATTGACTGATGCTCTGTCTGTTCGCACCGAACTGACTGTCGCCGAAGAGGCGTACCCACTATCTTCATCTTCTCCATCCGATGATTGGAGTGATCTTGTGGGCTGTGACGAGGCTAGGGCCATCGAGGAAGAAGGCTGCTCGTAATTGTAGGGTATCGCCACTCTAGATCTGGTGTTTCGGAAAACACCCTCTTCTTCATGCACCAAGACTTCGCCCAAGCCTGGGCTGTAGTCTGGATCTGGGGACTCTTGTCCTCTTCCGGTCATTTTGACGGATGCGGAGGGTAGATCTCGCGAGATGCTCCTTTTGCGATGTTTCACCGGGACTTGCACCGATAGTCGATCAAAAACCGACCGTCGTCTTGGAGGCGTGGCGGAGATTGGTCCCAGCCGGCAATGGATCGAGTGGAGTGTCAGCAGTTGGCATCCCCTGTGTTGGCAATAGGGGGAAGAGGTTTGTTTATCCGCCAACAATTTCCTCAAATCGGACCTGGTCGGGTCCCTGCAATCGAGCGCAAAGGCTCTTTTGGATCGCGCATAGGGCGATGTCCTGCTTCTTTTATCCCTGCAGCTGGGATTAGCACTGAACAGTGCTTTAGTTGTAGCTTCGCCATTAGACGCGAACTTAGTGCTTAACGCACTGGAAAGTGGAGCATGCTGCGGTGCTTTACCCGCTATGCTGTTGCGAAGGCAATTAGTCTTAGATGGTACTTTGGTTTCGGCTTCGCGGTCATAGACCCTGCGCGTACGCTGTGGTACAGTAGCTTCGTTCATGAGAACGAGGCCAGCGCGAGGCATCGCTGCCCTTGAATTGGACGACGGTATGATTGCCGTCGTAACTTTATGATTGGAGCAGACAGGCATCTTGCCCTTCTCTTCGGTCGAAGACTTCTATTTAGGTTTCCATATCCGCCTTGGCAGAGGAGACTTAGGTTCGCAAGGAACCTGATTAGCCACACACGAGGCTGAGGGGTGTTGGCAGAATTCTGCTTCCGGTTTCTGATTTGAAACCTTGGTCGTGGAAACCCTTCTATGCTTCCGTGCTCGAAGCATTGGGCCACCCCCAGAGAGGACTTCTTCAAATCTTGCTTGATCGAACTGAACCACCAAGTTCTCACAAGTAAAGGAATCAGACTGCGGACGTGCTTCCTTGTTGCGCCAAATAACCGCAGTAGGTTCATAGAGAACCTTTTCAGTCTCCGCAGAGACTTTCCTTGAGGATTTGGCCAGAGAAGCTCTGGCTGCACCGGCTTTTCCGAATTCAGAGTTAGACCCGAAGGTCTGTTCGTCGCATTGCGACACTTGATTCTCGGCAGTGGAGAATCTCCCCAGCGGAGTCGCCATCTTGTTTTCCATTATGTTTGCAAAGGGGAAAACCTACAAAAAAGAGTTTGAGGAGCTAAATTACAAGTATTCTAAAAAAAGATTACAAGTAGATCTCCTCAGAGATTCTGGAGAAGTGTGCCGATAGGAGTCTGGTCAGCGCGCGACCACTTTGTCCCTTTGACGATGCGAGCGATGAGATTCCCTTCTCGCCTGGTTCGGGGAATCAGAGAACAGAAGGTTGGTAGAACCCTCTTGCTGCTTCTCAAAATCGCCTTCAATTAGGAATTCCTTCTCGCCTGGTTCCGGAGATTCCTTGAGAAGAAGGACGATGTTAGGGTATCAACACCCTGAATAGAGAAAGCAATTCTCTAAAAGGTCTCTGAATTCGAGAGCGCACGGTGCGTTATGAAGAAGCCTCTGCTTGTGGAGTCCTCTTGTATGCCTCTGTGTCTTGATCGATCGATCCTCCTCTCTCTCTGTACCCCTGGCGGACTATTTATAGGGAGAGCAAGGGTATAATCGTCCCTTGAAAATATGAAAACAGATTGAATCGAATCTGTTTAAAATCTGGAAAGTGGCCTTGCTGCGAGGCTAAGATCAGCTTCTGCGAAGCTAGAATTGGCAGGTCGGTTGACCTTCTCGATCCTTTCCATATCGTTGGAGGATTTCCCCTGATCCTCTTACTCGTTTTAGAAGAGTCAAGAGATTGTGGCAATCAACTGCCAAATTTGATCTCTGATTTGATCTTAATTAGATTTGATATGATTGGATCCGATCTCATCCGGAGATTTGATTGGTCAAAGGTTGACCGTGGCAGATTCATAGCGGAGCCGTCCGCATTGAGCTCGTAGCGGAGCTAGAGGCAGCTTCTGGCGAAGTCCGAAAGAAACCCTTTGGCGGAGCTGGAAGTCCTCTGTGGCGAAGTTTGCGAGTTAGCTTCCTGGCGAGGCTTTGGATGGCTTCGAGGCGAAGTCGAGTGATATTAGCCTCTCAAGCGAGGCTATCCCTTTGGGCTCGTGTGATGCTAAGTTCTAGCACCTTAGACCTGCTGAGGTCTGTTTAGAAACAATCCGGGTTCACTGTCTGCTTGCTGGATCAGTGGAGTCCAAGTTGCTTCCTTGTCCCTCGGAGATGGGTGAAAAACTGGTCTTCAGCTCGTCTGTCACTTGTCTTTTGTAAATGTCAACAAGTTTAGACATTGTTCGGACCAATAAGAATCTTGTCTTTTTTAAGTGTCAACACTACCGAGGGAACCTCTACCGAAGAGGATTTGTTACAACTCTAGGAGTACACAATTCCTCTCTCAAACAACCACCTCACAACCGAGGGGTAGGCCCGTAGCCAATACAACAACCACACCTCTACCGAAGAGGGTTTACAAACCAAACTCCACCTCTCACCAGAGGGAGTAAACCAATCACCCGATCACCTCTACCAAAGAGGGATACAAAAAGAATAAGGGTGTTTACAACAAGTGGTTCCAAAAACAACAAACTCAATCTCTCTTTCTTTTCTCTTTTTCCACAAAACAAATGTTCCTAATAGAATAGGATAGGTGATAGCTCAAGTGTGGAATCAAAGTGTTTTTGGAAGCCAGCAACAAAGAAAAACTACTTGGGAAATCTCTTGTAAATGATAGAAAATGAAAACCAATACAATATCCCAAAACCTAGTTCTCTTTGATTTTCCAAAAACCCAAAACAATAAAGATGAAATCTTTTTAGCACAAAAACTCTTTCAAAACTTGTTAAAACACTGAAGAATTTAGGAATTTTTAGCTCTAAAAATCTTGGCCAAAATCCCAAAGAATTGGGGTTTATATAGGCCCATTAGAAAACTAGCCGTTAAGCTGAGCTGGCAGCCTGACAGGCAACCGGTCGACCGGCCGGGTCGACCGCCAACGGTCAGAAATGTGACCGTTGGGCAACCACGGTCGACGCCCGGTCGACCCAAACAAACAGAGAGCTCTGCTCTCAGACCCGGTCGACCCGTACGGTCGACCGGGTTTGTGTCTGCCAGACGTGCACAAGTCTGTGCACGTCGGTCGACCCTATGGGTCGACCGGCCCTTGGTGCGGTCGACCCATACGGTCGACCGACCTGGCCTGTCAGCACAAACCTGGGTCAAAAATGGGTTAAAACATTTTTGAAAAATCTTTTATCTTTTCTGAAAATTCCATAAAACTTGTTTTAACATTTTGTATTGAAACACAAACTTGTGATAACAATTTCAAGACATATATCAATCATATCAATTCATTTTTGAGTCTTGCAAATTTATCAAAAACCAACACTTGTATTTTTATCAAACTTGATTTTTCAATACATGAATAGGAAAGTCAAAATAAGTTTGTCTAGCAAGTTTAAAGCATGTATGTATATCTAGAACATATCTAATATACATAGAAATAAAGTAAACTTGTTTTGATCTACTATTCATGAAAACCAAATCCAAAACATAAAACGTGTGTGTTATGTGCACTTGAGCATATCAACTATACTAAGCTTTACAAATGGATCTAAACACACTATCTAAACTATGGATACCTAAGTCTTCTTGATGATCTTCATCTTCAAGTAGACTTGCTCCCAAACCGTGATCCACCAAGTGCAAAGGAATGATCTTTAAGCTTTGGCACGGAATCACCATGAAAAGCTTCTAAACTCCTTGTTGAAGCTAATCACCAACTAATATCTTGGTTAATGATCTGAAACTTAAACAACACAAGATTATTAGTAAACATAACTACATGAGTTAATCATCATCAAAACTAGGGTGGAAGGCCTATGGGCCAACATTTGCTAGTCGACTATAAGTCGACTAGCTTTTCTTGATCTGGTTTTTTCCTTCTGCTTCAAGCCATCATCTTCTCCAACTCGATTGGATCTTTTTAGACCATCATCTCCTCTTAAAAACAAGATAAAATTCTAACAATCTCCACCTTGACTTGCTTTTCAGCCTTTTAGTAAAATACCTTGAGATTTTAGATTACTACCTTAATTCTTTTCTTGATTGTAAACGTACCGTGAAGTTTTCACTCTTGCTCCCCTCTCCCTGGGGCCTTTGGCTATTTACCGCCATGTCTTGAGCCATCTCGGACCTTGTCGTAATGCACCCTTACTTTAGTCGTCCTGCAACACTTAGACCCGTTACAGTTTTCCTTGAAGTTTCACCTCGAAGTAAGCTCCCTTCAAACCTTTTATTGAAACTCTACCTTGACCTAGTTTCTTTCCCTTAACTTGCATTGCATCACTACTACCACCAGAAAATTTCGCTTTGTGACGGTCTTCCCATCCATGGGGGCCCTGTCGATCTTGAGGCGATCCGCCTCGAATTCTGCTATGCTCTTATCAGCTTTACATGAACAATTTCAAGGGCTTGTCATGCCATGGTCTTCCACATATCACTTGATGATAGTCCACCTTCCATCGATATTTTAACCTTGAAACTTATCGTCTTCACATAATTGTCCTGGTCTTACCGGGCCTTCTAGCCACAAACTGTCATGGTCTTCCTTCCATCAATCAGGGCTGTCACCCACTACTATATTGATGTTTACCAGATCTATTCCCTACAATTGATGATCTTTAAACCTGATAGATCTACCAATACCTGCAATAACCTCACCGTGTCACGACTACTCCGTTGTAACTTTGATCGTATTCTCTGTCGATTCCTTTACCAAACTATATAGAACCTGTACCAAACCTTAGAATCTCCTCGATCTGCACCCACCATTGCATCAAGAACACTGAAAATATAGGGTTTGACACCTTGATTGTCTGAATCCGACTACGATTGCACGACCTACCTTCCGATCAATCTCGTCCATTGATCATCTTCATCACCCTCTGCTGTTTTTCCTTTGACTTACTGCCGCAGCGAGCCTCCATAGGATGTCTTGTGTGATGCCTCCGTGAGCTCATCGAGCCTGTCTTGTCCTCCACCAATGGCGATGATCCGATTATCGCCTCCGCATTTACCGTGTTCAAATCTGAGCATCATTGAGCCTTGATGACACAACCTTGATCAATATACTCTAAAAGTCATCGATCTTTATCTTAGAATAAATCTGAACTTTCTTGTTGTCTTCTTCATCTTGATGTCTCCGCCGAACTCCATCGACTCAACATCTTCTTCTTCTTCATCTAGAGCATTCGAGTCTTAATCGAACACAATCAGCTCTGATACTAATAGTTGAAACTGAATTGATATACTTTGATACCAATTATTGCGTGTATAACCTGGATACCATACTGACTATGATATCAATTGTTTGGGAGATGCAGAGATCCCCATTGACGACCTTAAGCACGCCATGAGATCGATTATCTCAAGCACATAAGATGAATATTAAAAAATACAAGAAGAAGAACACACAATTAACGTGGTTGACCCAAACTTGGCCAATATTCACAAGGAGAGAACTTGAGAGAGCTTTATTAATAAACTTGATACAAAGATATCTAACATTTCTCTTGATCCCACAAGAGTATTCGCCTTCCTCTTGAATTTACACCTAGATTACAAGAGTATGCCTTCTCTCTATGCACCTTCACCTTGCTCCTCTCTTTTTTTGATTTTTTAGGGTCTTCTTAGCTTCTTAGGGCGTTACATTGTTGTTCACCACAACTTTCTTCTGCTCCCCTGCACCATTGCTCCACCTAAAAAAGAAAACCGATGCCTGAAAAATAAACTGATTCTACTTCAGAAAATACCCCATATAGTCGACTAGAACTTAAGCTTAGTCAACTAATCCCTTCTAAGTCGGTTAATAAATTTATATAGTCGACTATTGTAAACTGCTTCCTTTCTATATCTGTCCTAGTCGACTAGTACTTAGTCCTAGTCGACTAGTAATATTTGTTAGTCAACTAACATTTCTTGATCTGGTTCTTTTCCTCTGCTTCAAGCCATTATCTTCTACAACTCGATTGGATCTTCTTGGACTATCATCTCCTCTTGAAAATAAGACAAAATCATAATAGAGCCACGACGAGGGGGTGGAGGAGGAAGAAGGGATTCAGGCCCAGGAGGAGGGGCGGAGGAGGCGGGCCAGGGGGAGAGGGAGGGGAGGGGGGCCGGGGGAGAGGGAGGGGAGGCGGGCCGCACCTCCTTTAATTACTATTTTTATTAGTTATTTTGTATTTATTTATTTTTAGTATTTAATTAATAGTGATAATTAAGAAAAACAGAGTTTAATTGATTAATAATAATTTTACGTAGTATGCACATGTTGCCCATGATAGCAACACTGACGTAGTTAGCGGCGGGGGTGTTTTTTAAGTGTCGGGGCGTTTTGGCAACAAGCCCAAGAGTAAAGGGGTTTTGCGTAATTTACTCATAAAAATATTGCCCTCAATTCTCACCACAATTTAAGAATTTTTGTGCATTGGTAAGGACTTTAATATCGTATCAGAGCGCTTCACAAATTCAATCTTCACGCGGGGGATCATTCTGACTGTTTAACTCTCAAAAAAAATCTTCATCAAATGCACATCTAAAAACCGATTAGAGAAAAAAATATATATATCATTGAGCAAAGGCATAATATTACTTTAGAGTTTTTGTGCAGTGAAAAGAAGTTTTAATTCTTCTTGAATATCTATGACTTATGACTTGTAGTTAGCGACACCGCCTTTGACATCCATTTAGCATAACTAAGGGTCTGTTTGGTTGTCGTAACTGGCCGTAATTCGTAGTTGTAATTGGTAAAGTCTTTTACAATTGTAAATGAGTTACATGTATGTAAATTTTATGGTGTTTGGTGGTAATATAAAATTGTAAAGTGAGAAAGTGTACTGTACTTTACGGTGTTTGGTTGTCGTAATGTATAAGTCGTAAGTGAAAAAGTTGACCACAAAATTAACTATTTTGTGATTTTAAAAGTTTTAATGCTGCAAATAAATATTAAAAAAGTTAAATATTAAAATTTTTAATATTAATATAAAAAAATATTACAAATTTGTATGACCACAAAATTAACTGTAACTGGGCTGTAAGTGAGTGGTAAATGGGTTGCAAGTGAGTTTTAGTTGAGTTACGTAAGTCTTTTACGAATTACGGTCCAAACAAACGCCGTAGTTGTAACTGTGTAGTAAGTCATTTACGAATTACGGAGTTTTACGCGAAACAAACGGCCCCTAAGAGTAGCTCTAATTGTATTTTGGTAACAAGCGTGCATGACGTGTTTCGAGTTTTGAGCATCTGCTCTTGCATTAACCATCAATAAGAAAGGGGGAAAAAAAGCTTGTACCGTCATTTAAGCACGTGATTTTGCAGTTGGAATGAACAAGAATAAAAAGAAACTTTTAGCATTTGGGAAATTAGCTTTCGCAATTGGGAAAAAAAAAATTTCCAAAATGCTGAACGGGAAAGTAAGGAGAAGATAGACTCGCGAATAAAATCAGCGAAGACAAGTCAAGAGAAGCTTATGATCAAACCTAAAATGTTGTTTTGCAAGTATAATCATATTTTGGAACTTGAGACGTTGGAATGGTATCACACTAAGCTAGTTGGTCATGACTATACTACGAGCAAAGAAGGTACACTACTGTATTATCTTTTAGTTATTTCACTTACATTTCCTAAAGCCGAACTCTAGCTTAAAGCTTTTTGGAGGGTTTTAGGTCAGGAGCCATCTATCTTCACCGGGGCCCCTCTAACCGAACTCTCCTCTTTTGCTGGCTGAGAAGTGAAAGGACTTGGGCACCATCCGAAAAGACTAACCTTCTAGGTGGAGTTGCCCAAATCCTTATATATTCGTGACTATCCCCATCTCTAGTTAATGTAGGACTATTTTTTTAAGAAAAAGATCGTGAGGCCAAACCCCCCCGGTGCTTCATTCATTAATAAGTTTTTAATGAAACAATCTTAAAAAAATAGAAGAGTATAAGGATATAAAGATACAAAAATGATTCTTTTAAAAAATAAAAACTCCAACAGTGTCATACTTCCAGACCTCTTGTTAATATTGTCGCTATGCATCCAGACCCCTACACGACCTAGACTGCGTTATTGGGTTCTGACCAATCCGAACCGTCAAACTCCTCAGTAATGTTCTGCTACTCCTCCGCACTCCTCGCAGACGCTCTTTGCCATCCTCACTCTATCTAGACTCCCACTCATCATCGACTCTCCTCTCTCCTAGCATTACGCTACCCCCACAGTGGCAAAAAAACCTCTACTGCGCAACTCGTCGCACACACGCGATCTATACTTTTCCTGCCTGCCCGCATCTACAGCATTCCAGCATCTGATCAACTCTTCATGAAGTGGCCCAAGTGAAGACTCTGCTCCCTTTAGCGACTCATCAAAAAACCCCTCCAGTCCAAAATCCTCCGGCCCCGATGTGGGTCTGTTTGTTCGTCCGTCCAATTACTGAACAAGGAGAGCACCCCATACCACTTTCATGCTCACCAAAGCCAAAGGTCAACCGGCGCTGTAAAAAGTTTCTAGCCGATCTGATATCAACTCGGCCCACTTTGGCCTAGCTCCTAACAATTGCCATTCACTAAATTTATGTCACATACAAAATAAAGGTTAGCCATATGTCTGTTTGGTTGGCCGTAATTCGCAAGCTGTAATTCGTAAATTTTTTTATAGTTGTAAATGAGTTACATGCACGTGAGTTTTAACGGTGTTTGGCTAGTAATAAAAAGTTATAAGTGAGAAAGTGTATTGTGTTTTACGATGTTTGGTTGTCGTAATATGTAAGTCGTAAGTGGAAAAGTTGACCAGAAAATTAACTACTTAGTGATTTAAAATTTTTTAATAATGCAAATAAATACTAAAAATGTTAAATATTAAAAAAATTAATATTAACATAAAAAATTAATAGAAATTTGGATGACTACAAAATTAACTGTAAGTGAGTTGTAAGTGAGTGGTAATTGGGTTGCAAGTGAGTGGTAGTTGAGTTACATAAGTCTTTCACGAATTACTGTCCAAATAAATATTGCAGTTGTAATTGGGTTGTAAATCATTTACGAATTACAGTCTTTTACAACTTTTACAGTAATATCCCTAACTTAAAATATTGTATTTTTATTTTTTTATTTTAAGTATTTATTTTGATTTACTAATTATTTTATTATTAATTATTAACTTGATCCATGACCTATTATTAAATACAAAATTTTTTGAGATATAAATATTAATTTGGTTATATATCATTACTATTATTGTTTAATAACATTTTTAATTACTAATCACTATTATTTCTATTTTGCCATAATTATTATTATTGTTACTACCATTATTATTATTGTTTTTATTATCGATATTATCACTTATTAATATTGTTATGACATATTATTATTAGTAGTTATTATTTCTATTATTCTTTATTATTATTATTTGTGTTAATATTATTATTGTTATAACCGATCCTATTATCATTAATATTATAATTGACTATTGTTATTGTTAATATTAGTATTATTATTTTGATATTGATGTTTATTGTATTCCCTTTCCATGTCCCTAGAAGCCCATACGTATTCTTTTTTCATTTTCGATCTTTCCCTTAGCCCAATCCATTGAGCCCATCCTAAATTATGCCCACAACTCTCATTTCTCTTCCTATGATTTTTCTTCCTTCTAATTACCTATTTATTTTTACACCATAGTCCAAATTTAAACCTGAGCCCAGAGGCCCATGCCATCAATCTATTACTACTCTTCTTCCTAATCTAATCGAAATCCTATATCCATTAGTTTCCAAACCCAATACTCTTTTACCCTATCTGATCTTAATAAATCTTATGCTAACAAACTAAGTCCAAACATTTTCTCCCTTTCTCTTCCTTAATCTACAGCCAACACTCCTCTTCTCCTTCTTCTTGCTGCTGCAACCCACAGTCTACAGCCGTGGGCTCTTGTCTTCTCCTCCAGCCCATGACTAAGCAGCTCCAGCCATCTCCCCTTACCACGTCCACCCCCTTCATTCATCTCTCCTTGGCTGCCCTCTTCACAACAGACATTGCACCATACCCCCATGTTCTTCTCCTCCTCCATGCACCACTAACCTAACTCAGCCACCCCCATCTCTTCCTAGTCGTGCCACCACCCACCGCGAGCGCGCCCTCTTCCCGTAGCCTCCGCGAGCCCTAATGTTGCCTCCACGCTTGAGCTCCGCGTGCTCAGCGACCAACAACACTTCACGCGCTCGTAACCCGTGGCCGATATTTCTGTTGGCCCAGAGGCCCTTCACTCTAGTTTTGATGATGATTACTCATGTAGTTATAGTTTACTAATAATCTTATGATATTTAGTTTCAAATATTTAATCAAGATATTAGTAAGTGATTAGCTTCAACAAAGGTGTTTTGGAGCTTTCACATGGTGATTCAAGAGCTCGAGTTCAAGTTCACATGTAGCACTCGGTTGGAGTCAAGCTCATTGGATCGCGTTTAGATCGAGTCGACTTGGAGACGGAGTTCTACAAGAAGACCTCGGTTTATTTAGTTAAGATTTTGTTTAGATCATAGTAAAGATAAATTGTGTGATATGCTCAAGTTCACAATATACACACACAAGTTTCATGTTTTGGTTTTTCGGTTTAACCGATCTTGGTCTTCATGAATAGATAAAATCAAAATAAGTTTATATGGTTTAATGTATATTAGATTTGATCTATATACATCTATGCTTCATCTATTTAGAAAAACTTATTTTGATAGTCTACTTCATAAGTTTGGAGTTTTGTATTTAAACAAAACTTATTTTTGGATTTAATGTCAACAACATAGATATAATTCTTTGCATGTATATTGGATTCTATCCATATACAATATGCTTTAAAGTTGTTTAAATATCATGTTTTTGTAATTATATGTTTTGGAAAAATCGGATTTCCATTTCAAAAATCCAAGTTTTGAAAATTACGGATTTTGGTTTAAGGCAAAATTTTCATCTCACAAAAATGGTTCAAATTGTTTGAAATATGTGTTGAATCTTTATCACACATATTTGTATTTCAAAGATAATATAAGAACTAATTTTTGTGAAATTTATGTGTTTTTATGGGATTTAATTAAAGATGAAAACCTAAGTTTTTAAGTCCTATAATGGCTAGACTGGCTGACTGCCAGTCGACCGGACCGGTCGACCGTAACAGTAGTCAGTTGACCGGTGCGGTCGACCGACGTGTACAAGCATGCACGCCAGCTTGAGCTGATGGACCGGTCGACCAGGTCGGTCGACCGTTCAGAGAGCTCTACTCTCTGAAAATGGCCTCAGTCGACCGGGTCGGTTGACCGGCAGAGAGCTCTGCTCTATGTATCCAGTCTAGGTCGACTGAGCCGGTCGACCGGTGGGCTCAATAGTCAAAAATATGACCGTTAGCCGGTCGACTAGAAGGGCATTTCAGCCCTTTCCAGCTGCCAACGGGCAGAATTTTAATGGGGTTATAAATACCCCCATTTGAGGTTGTTTTCAACAAGAATTTCAAGAGCTAAATTTCTCAACTTTACAAGTATTTTAATACAAGTTTTTAAAAGAGTTTTTAGGGCCAAAAGATATATCTTTATTTGTTTTAAAGAGTTGAAAAAATCAAAGAAAAGAGAAGTCTTTGGGATTTATGTTTGTTCTTCATTACCATTATATCCTAGAAGTTTTCCCAAGTATTTTCTTTGAGTTTTGATTTTCAAACTCTTTGTTTTCTCACACTTGAGCTTATCATTCTATCTTATCTATAGGATCTTTGTTTTAGTGAGAAATTGGTTTGTGGTTGTGGAAATCACCAAGTTGTAAACCTTCCATTTATTGTGATATCCCTCTAGTGAGAGGTGGTAATATTGGTATCCCTCTTGTGTAGAGGTGATCGTGGAGGTTGTGTTGGAATCCCTCAAGTGTGAGGTGATTGTGGTTGTTTGGCTAAGTGCCTATCCCTCATTTGTGAGGTTGATATTGTGTAGGCTTTATGCCTTGCCTCTAAGTATAGAGGTTGTATTTGTTGGAGAGAGGAGTTGTGTACTCCCAATTGTATTTGCCCAAATCCTCAGTGCAGGTTCCCTGTGTGGGAAGCCTGTGTGGACGAGTTAGTGGAAATCCTTCTGTGTGAAGGCGGGGACATAGAGCTATGTGCTCAAACCTCGAAACATATCTCGTTGTTTGCATTTGATCCACTTTCTCTAACTCTCTCTTACATTGTGCATTGCATCTTATTGTCATATCATATATACATGCTTGGTTTGATTGTGCGCCATACTTGTGTTTAACCAAGAGAGCTTCATATATCACCTCAACTCTTATTCAGAGGAATCAAGAGGAGTTAGTCCAGAGCCCTTCACCGGGAATTCGGCTACACTCTTTGGTTACACTAAGTGTGTTGCAATTAGTTTTTAAATTTCGCATTATTTGTCATAGATTCACCTTACACTTATTCACCCCCTCTAGGTGTACTTTTAATTGGAATCAGAGCCTACGCTCCTGATATTAGGTTTAACCACCTAGGAGTGTGATCTTGGTTTGCTAATCTAGATTTATATTGGCACACATATTGTTTACACTCATGGATTGCTTGACCCATCCTATGTTTGATGTTTTTAACATCGACGTATGGAAGATTAAGATGAGTATGTATCTCAAGACCATAGGTTTGCATGTTTTCCTTGCTGCTACCAAGAAATCCTATCTTGGTAATAGCAAGCATATAGAGGCCAATGCACAAGCCCTTGAGGCACTTAGAAGCACACTTAATAAAGAATATTTGTATATGATTTCTCATTGTGATTCTGCTTTTGTAGTGTGGAACACTTTGACCTCCTCCAAGCTTCAACCGACAAATCATGTGGAGAAGGAATCTAGTGAAGAATCTGAGCAACATTACTACATGGTCCAACGGAATGACTCCCTTGAGGTAAATTCAGATGCTCAATTAGATGATGATGATGCTAATTTTTCTAGTAATGATTATATTAATGTCAATGCATTAAATGAAGAACTATCTATTATGTGTGAAAAATTGCTAGAAAAATACCAAGTTTTGAAAAAGAAAACTTTTAAATTAAATAAAGAAAATAAAGATTTGGTTTCAAAACTTGATATTGTTTTGCAAGAAAGAGATGAGATTTCAAATGAAAGGGACTCTTTGAAATCCCAACTTGATCTTGTCTTAAATGAAAATAAAATTTTGAAAAATAAAAATGATTGTGAAATTGTTTTGAAGAAAAATGAGACTTTAACTTTAAAAGTTGATTTTGTTTTAAAAGAAAATAATTCCTTAAAAAACAAAATTGATTTAATTTCAAAAGAATTAGAAGTTTTCTTAAATGAAATTAAATCTTTGAAAAATGATTTAGATTCACATATTTGCCATGCTAGTATAGCTTCACCTTCTAGCTTATCTATTGCATGCACCTCTTCTTCTATAATTGAAAATGATATAAATGTTTTGAAGAAGAGTGCTGATTGTTTGGGCTCCACTTTGAGCCAACGTGCCATGAAAACACATGTTTGGAATCCATGTTTCGCAAGAAATAAATTTCATCTATGCATGCACACAAATCATGACATACACATGCTTCTCACGTTCATGCACACAACACTATGTATGCTCATGTGTACATATGTACACATTGTGGACGAAAGGGCCACCTTACTAAGTTTTGTTATGATAGAGTACATGATGTAAATTTAACAAATAAATTGTTTGGGTTAGGAAAGGAGCTAACCCACATAGACTCAAAAGAGTATGGGTATCAAAAGCCACTCCTATCTTATTTGATGTAGGTGTGGGTTCTCACATGACGTGAGAGTGATGGTGCCTTGAGGTGGACGCGTTCCGAGCTTAATGGTGATTAATTTGGATGCATCACTTTCAAGGGGAGTTTGGTGGAGGACCACCTTAGTTTAGAGACATAGAGATGTATCTTTATAGTTTTAGTAACGATCTCTAACTCTCATTTATGTTTACATGCTTCCATTATTGATTATAGCATGTTTTGATGTTTCTTGATTATTGTGTTAAATGACATGATATTTAGATTAGTGACATACATGTATAGTATTTGAGATACACCCATGTTTATATGAAACTATACTTTTGTGTTCTTATATTTGTTTAGCTATCATGTATATCATAAATCTAAGACATATGTATTTACATATAATGTTGATTTATGTTTTATTTTGCACTTCATGATTTGATTACATGTTAGATGTTAGACTTCATTAAAACTTGAGTATATACTTGTACAACTAGTGAGCCACAAAAAAATTATTATATGTTTGTGTCTAAACACTCATTTGTACCCATTAGATGTACTAATATAGCCTAGTTTTGATGATTCATGCATTTTGACTTGTATTCCCTATTTTTGTACATGTTTTCATGTTTATGTTTAAACTTCATATATATGTTTATTTTGTCTAAACTAATAGTTATACATATACATCCTTGAGCCACTTGTCTTCATGCATATATTTTTGTGGACTCGTTTATATTTGAATATGTATGTATACTCTAGCTTGTACAAATCATATATATACCTTGAAGGATTCTTAATTTTGATGATTTTCATGTTTAAAAGAATTTCACATTGAGCTTAATTGTCTATTTTCATGACTATGTCTTTCACAAAACATATACACTCACATTATTTGATGTTTTCTCATGATTTTATTTTCATGAGTATTCTATGTGCTATATAGATTTTGAGTGACATTGGTTGAGTGATTTTCATATTTTCATGGAATATATTCTAGTTTTATTCCTTACTTGAAGGGTTTCGGACTAGTTTTAAAGATTATCATAAAACTAGTTACGTATTCTTCATTTTGGTTGAGTTTTCAATATGTAAAACTTATTTTCAAACTTATTTTTGAAAACTCCTACCCATTTAAGGGCGGTTGGTTGGGCGACCATGCCTTGTATGATAAAATTGAAAATCTATTCAAACATGTGCATGAAATGGGTGGTAGGGAGTATGAGTTATACACTTGATTCTCATTGTGTTTTCAATTGGTATCACAATTGACATTTATCTTGTATACTCATATTTATTATATATATATATGCTTCAATTTCAAATAGTATCAATTTTGATTGATATTTAATTTTCCATACATATATATTTTGATTGTGCTTATTATATCTCTATATCTTTAAGCACAAACCATGTTAATGCTAAGCTTGATTTTATCCTTAATGTTAATTATTTTAAATTGGTATCCTATACAAGCTTATGCATCATTTTCATTATTATTTCATAAAGGGAGAGAAAATTCATGTTTTACCTTTCAATCGGTTTTGTTTACAATTGGTATTTTTTTTTACTCTCACGCTTTATGCTGAAAAATGATTGAAAAATGATATTGATTTTTAATTTGGTAACATACGCTCCTAATAAAAATTATTTTCAATTGATATATATTTCATTTTCAATATTGGTATCAAGAATATTAAATTGATATTATTCTCCATTTTGTATCGCTATTGTAAAATGATTTTAGCATTTAACCAAAAGGGATTGGTTTATATTTTTCAAATTGGTATCAAAAGTGTAAAATATTTTCAATTGGTACTAATTTTTACAATTGGTATCAAGATTACCTATATGTTTATATCTTTCAATTGATATCAAAATTTTTTTGTTGGTATCTTCAAAATGTTTTGTTTATTTTCAATTAGTATCAAAATTGGTATCATGATATTTCTATGTATACCTTCATGCTAAATTGATATATTTTTCAATTGGGTATCATAATGTTTTGATTTATGCATAAAGAGAAAAATGGGGAGAGATATTTTGGATTTATGCATATTATTTATGCCCTTTATTGTTTTATGTTTGTACTCCTTTGTTGATGAGTTGACAAAAAAGGGGAGAATTATTTTGGAGTTTTATATATGCATAGTTGTTTATATGCATGGTTGTTTAAATTTGTTATCTTTTACCATTGGTAATCAAAAGCATTTGTTTTGTTGGTATTGGTATCAAAGAGCATGCTTTGTTGTTTTGTTGGTATCAAGAGTTTTTATTAGTATTTTATTGATATCAAGAATAACATGTTTTAAGAACATGTTTATTTTAAAATTTGCTATCAAGAACATGTTTATTTCATTGATATCAAAGATCATGTTTGTTTCATTGACTTGTTTTATGCATGTTTATCTATAGTGAGCATTCATTGCATATCTTTATTGTTTATTTCTATGCATAAGTTAAGGGGAGCTTCTATGAAGCTTATCTTTAATCTATGCATATATAACTCCATGAGTTTTGTCATCATCAAAAATGGGGAGATTGTTGGCCTAGAGGCCCTTCACTCTAGTTTTGATGATGATTAACTCATGTAGTTATAGTTTACTAATAATCTTGTGATATTTAATTTTAGATATTTAACCAAGATATTAGTAGGTGATTAGCTTCAACAAAGGTGTTTTGGAGCTTTCACATGGTGATTCAAGTGCTTGAGTGTCAAGTTCACATCTAGCACTCTATTAGAGTCAAGCTCGTTGGATCGCGTTTGGATCGAGTCGACTTGGAGACGGAGTTTTATAAGAAGACCTCGGTTTATTTAGTTAAGATTTTGTTTAGATCATTATAAAGGTAGATAGTGTGATATGCTCAAGTTCACAATATACACACACAAGTTTCATGTTTTGGTTTTTTAGTTTAACCGATCTTGGTCTTCATGAATAGATAGAATCAAAACAAGTTTATATGGTTTAATGTATATTAGATTTGATCTATATACATCTATGCTTCATCTATTTAGAAAAACTTATTTTGATAGTCTACTTCATGAGTTTGGAGTTTTGTATTTAAACAAAACTTATTTTTGGATTTAATGTCAATAACATAGACATAATTCTTTACATGTATATTTGACTCTATCCATATACAATATGCTTCAAAGTTGTTTAAATATCATGTTTTTGTATTTATATGTGTTTTAGAAAAATCGGATTTCCATTTCAAAAATCTAAGTTTTGAAAATTACGGATTTTGGTTTAAGAAAAATTTTCCATCTCACAAAAATGGTTCAAATTATTTGAAATATGTGTTGAATCTTTATCACACATATTTGTATTTCAAAGATAATATAAGAACTGATTTTTGTGGAATTTATGTGTTTTTATGGGATTTAATTAAAGATAAAAACCTAAGCTTTTAAGACCTATAATGGCTAGACTGGCTGACTGCCGGTCGACAGTAGCAGTAGTCGGTCGACCGGTGCAGTGATCGACGTGCACAAGCTTGCACGCTAGCTTGAGCTGGTGGACCGGTCGACCGTCCAGAGAGCTCTGCTCTCTGGAAATGGCCCCGATCGACCAGGTCGGTCGACGGGCAGAGAGCTCTGCTCTCTGTATCCAGTCTCGATCGACCGAGCCGGTCGATCGGTAGGCTCAATGGTAAAAAATGTGACTGTTGGCCGGTGACCGTCCGGTCGACCGGAAGGGCATTTCAGCCCTTTCCAGTTGCCAACGGGCAGAATTTTAATGGGGCTATAAATATCCCCATTTGAGGTTGTTTTCAATAAGAATTTCAAGAGCTAAATTTCTCAACTTTACAAGTGTTTTAATACGAGTTTTTAAAAGAGTTTTTAGAACCAAAATATCTATCTTCATTTGTTTTAAAGAGTTGGAAAAATCAAAGAAAAAGAGAAGTATTTGGGATTTATGTTTGTTCTTCATTACCATTATATCCTACAAGTTTTCCCAAGTATTTTCTTTGAGTTTTTTATTTCCAAACTCTTTGTTTTCACACACTTGAGCTTATCATTATATCCTATCTATAAAATCTTTGTTTTAGTGAGAAAATTAGTTTGTGGTTGTGAAAATCACCAAGTTATAAACCTTCTATTTATTGTGATATCCCTCTAGTGAGAGGTGATAATATAGGTATCCCTCTTGTGTAGAGGTGATCGTGGAGGTTGTGTTGGAATCCCTCAAGTGTGAGATGATTGTGGTTATTTGGCTAAGTGCCTATCCCTCATTTGTGAGGTTGATATTGTGTAGGCTTTGTACCTTGCATCTAAGTGTAGAGGTTGTATTTGTTGGAGAGAGGAGTTGTGTACTCCCAATTGTATTTTCCCAAATCCTCAGTGGAGGTTCCCTGTGTGGGAAGTCCTGTGTGAACGAGTTAGTGTGTGAAGGCAGGGACGTAGAGCTGTGTGCTCGAACCTCGAAACATATCTCGGTGTTTGCGTTTGATCCACTTTTTCTAACTCTCTCTCTCTTACATTGTATATTGCATCTTATTGTCATATCATATATACATGCTTGGTTTGATTGTGTGCTATACTTGTGTTTAACCAAGAGAGCTTCATATAGCACCTCAACTCTTATTCAGAGGAATCAAGAGGAGTTAGTCCAGAGCCCTTCACCGGAAATTCGGCTACACTCTTTGGTTACACTAAGTGTTTTGCAATTAGTTTTTAAATTCTGCATTATTTGTCATAGATTAGCCTTACACCTATTCACCCCCCTCTACGTATACTTTCAGTTTCCGCCACCATTTTTCTTCTTCTATTGGTCTGCACTCCCATGCTTCTCTCTCCCTCTCTCTGTGCTCGCGCCAGCGGCGCTACCGGCCGGTGCCCCCTGGCAGTGCTGCCAAGCCTCAATTGAACTGCCTCTCTTCCCTTTCCTTCTCCCATTTCTCCTCTTTTCTTTTCTTTTCATATTGGGTATAACCCAAACCCGTTTCCTTCTTACCCGAATCCAAACCTAAATTTAAGTGATGAGTTTTGGGTATTGGGTCAATTTTAAACCAATACTCAACAGCAGACCAACCCAGTTTCTTTCAGACTCGTTAGACCAGAGCAGACTCGTTAAGCACCGATTTTGTGTTCGTGTACTTTCCTAGTTATCCAGACTCCGATTCGAGCGATTCTGGAAGCGTTGGAACCATGACGATCAGATCTATGCAACATGACACATTCAATGAGTATTTTTCTTATTTAGTTATTTTATTTATGTATTTAATACGTCATTTCTTGTGATCCAAACCCAATAACGGAGATTAAGTTTAGTGCTTGTCATGAACCTGATGCACTGGCGAGTCGAAGATCGATCCATAGGATGATCCGTAGATCAGTACCGGTTCGTGCAGTGAAGACCAGATGACGATTCGATTCCAAACAGCGTCATTTTATGTGAGTATTTGTTCTTGTGTATTTCTTTATTTACTGTTTTCGGTATGCGTTTATATGTTACTTTTATCATTTTATGTGACTTTCTATTATATTTTACCAGTTTGATTATTTGTATCACTTCATGAGATATCAATGATTGTCCACCTTATTTGTGTAGTTGATATGAGTTTGTATCAGTATCATTTCATGTATTGCCAAATTATCATTGTTGGCTTAGGCCTAGTATTGATATACCGTAGACCGGACTTGATCTCGTAATTGACCAAGTTGCGATAAATCTTAAAATAAACATATTGATCTTGAGGTTGAGTGATTCTTGATCGAGATTAGAGATTCATATTTTTAGGTGAAGTAATTGTTGGACTAATTATTTAGTGATCATTCCGACCAGAACTCATTGGGATATTGAGGACGTGTTAGATATGACGTTGCTTCATTTGACAGACTATTTTACTAATACTGGGATTTGTGTATGCCGTAATTAGAGTGGAGTTAATCTGAACTTTGTATTCTTTTTGGTGGATTCACGATTGTATTTAGATGAACTAGATTTCATTTGATCAAGGATGTGACACTCTAATTTTGAATTATTGAACCAAGGACTTTCGGACTTACCCTAATGATATCGATTGGGTACTGATGATCTTATCGATGTTGGGTACTAGATATAGAGATGATTGAGATGTTACGTTGATCGATGACGTTATACTCTTTAGTTATGATTTTAATTATGGTTCGGTAAGTCTGATATTGAGGATATTCCATTATTTATTTGTGAATTCAGTATTCGTTGTTGATCTTGTTGATATATTCAGTGATTCATGATTAGTTCTTGACTATAGTTATTCGGTTATAGAGGTTGAGCTATTAAGAGTGTGACTTCATTGATATCATTGTTAATATATACATACATATACATATACATACATACATACACACACACACACACACACACACACACATATATATATATATATATATTCAGAGTTTGATAACAGTTATTGTTGGGTCTCAGTTATTGGTGACTTAGAGAATCAGAGTTGATTGATAGGATAAGAGAATTGATTTTTAATTTAACAGACTTATGGGTTACGACATCAGATATAGACTTAGTAGTTGATATTCATGATGACTATTGAGATTCAGATTTGTGGATCATGATCACTTGAGATTATGATTGGCAGATTTATTAGTGTTGTATTCAGTACAGGTGGATGAGGCTTTTATTAGTTATATGTGAGATTGTACATTGACTAGACGATTCAGGACTGTTACTGTACTATTTCATGTTACAGAAAGTTAATAGAAAAGTATCATTAGACCGTAACCATCATGTACAGCTCTATTGTTCATCGTATACACGGTTACTGTTACTGTTTACTGTCCTGATTACTGTTCACCGTGTATACGATTACTGTTATTGTTACTGTCACCGCATCGTTCCAGTATTCTAGTAACATGATTTTGATTATTTTTAACTGAATTAAATAATAATATAAATGAATAACTTACACTGGGATTGGGAAAATTGATGGAGGAGACAACGTCTGTATTTTGAGTGGACCTAGGATACAGGTTGCGCAACCGACTTACGATTCCACTGCAGGGTTTTGGGGATGACTGACATCCCATCTATTTATTGTTCTACAGTGATACTGTGAGTACTGTTACTGACTACCTGACAGTAGGGCATGGTTTAGCATCAGGCATCTGGGGCGTGGTCCCGAGTATGTATGGGACCCACCTAAAGCATGGACAATGTCTCTAACCAATCAGTTTCAATAATTTAGGACCTCGATTGACACGTGTAATAGGCGTAGTATGGGGTGCGTCTATTACAAGTGGCAATTGGTGTTCGCTGACATAATAAATGATAATGAACTGTTTATAGTGTATTGTGGCTCACTGTAATCACCTGACTGTATACATATAAACCTTTATAGACATATAATTGAACACATGATCGGATTGTATACCAGACTAATGACGTATGCTACGTTACACATCTTGACATTAGTTGTTTCCTTTTATCATGATATCAGTTATATATCGTTCATACCTTTATTTTTTATATTGATTATTCTGTTATCTTTTATTTCAGTTTATCATGTTGTTATTTCTTACATTATTTTTATGTACGAGTGCCTTTTCCTTACACACACACACTCTCATTAGGTCGCTTCTGACGACCCCGGATTCGTACATCCAAGATTTTGGACATCTACTTATATTGTTTAGGTGTTCGTGTGATCGTACGCTTCGCGAAGAATTGGAGTTTCTCTCTTTTGATTATAGGTATTCCTGCTATTATTCTTTGATTCTTGTATATCATACTTAGTTTTTATTCCATCCCTTATTTCATCTGAGATCATGAGTAGTCATTATTTGTATTATTGCAGTGATCGTTGAATATTATGGTTTAAATTTATAGCTTGTTCAGGTTACTTTAGACTTAGCGTGTATACATTGGGTATTTTCCTTGCGTATATACATCGACGACTCTCGTCGCGACTCCGCTTCCAAGTATTTGTGAAGTAGGGCGTGACAGAGTTTTCTTGGTATCAGAGCCTGGTTCGACATAAAAAGAGAACCTAAATCTTACCGGTAACTTGAAACAAGTTATATTAACACTGCAATATAAATATAGTATTCACATAATGATATTGAGTTCACTTGGGAATTA
This sequence comes from Agave tequilana, assembly GCA_038442645.1. Classification (NCBI taxonomy): domain Eukaryota; kingdom Viridiplantae; phylum Streptophyta; class Magnoliopsida; order Asparagales; family Asparagaceae; genus Agave; species Agave tequilana. Next base: position 38,369 of record JAVJIF010015033.1, on the reverse strand, counting down.
AGTGTCCCTTCTTTGAAAATCCATCACTTGATCCTTTTATTATTCCTGATTTCAATCTACTTTCAAAGCGACCTGAAATTTATTCTTGATTCCTATCTTTCATATCAATTCTATTTTCCTGATTTTATTCCTGAAACCGGTTACTCCATATTGAAGCTGGTTACGGAGATCAGAGCGCGCAGCGGAAGCGTTGTGGATTCATGAAGCGCTGTGAAGTGACGTGGAAGCATGTTTGTCATCCCTCTTGATTTTAATTTTTACCATTCCCTACTTTATTAAAATTTCGAGGACAGAATTTTTATAAGGTAGGTAGAATGTAATATCCCTAGCTTAAAATACTGTATTTTTATTTTTTTATTTTAAGTATTTATTTTGATTTACTAATTATTTTATTATTAATTATTACTTGATCCATGACCTATTATTAAATACAAATTTTTTGAGATATAAATATTAATTTGGTTATATATTATTACTATTATTGTTTAATAACATTTTTAATTACTAATTACTATTATTTCTATTTTACCATAATTATTGTTATTGTTATTATTGTTACTACCATTATTATTATTATTTTTATTATCGATATTGTCACTTATTAATATTGTTATGACATATTATTATTAGTAGTTATTATTTCTATTATTCTTTATTATTATTATTTGTGTTAATATTATTATTGTTATAACTGATACTATTATCATCAATATTATAATTGGCTATTGTTATTGAAAATATTAGTATTATTATTTTGATATTGATGTTTATTTTATTCCCTTTCTATGTCCCTAGAAGCTTATACTTATTCTTTTTGCATTTTCTATCTTTTCCTTGGCCCAATCCATTGAGCCCATCCTAAACTAAGCCCACAACTCTCATTTCTCTTCCTATGATTTTTCTTCCTTCTAATTACCTATTTATTTTTACACCATAGCCCAAATTTAAACCTGAGCCCAAAGGCCCAAGCCATTATCTATTACTGCTCTTCTTCCTAATCTAATCGAAATCCTATATCCATTAGTTTCCAAACCCAATACCCTTTTACCCTAATCTGATCCTAACAAATCTTATCCTAACAAACTAACAAATCTTATCCTAACAAACTAAGTACCAACATTATCTCCCTTTCTCTTCCTTAATCTACAACCAACACCCCTCTTCTCCTTCTTCTTACTGCCGCAACCACAGTCTATAGCCGTGGGCTCTCTTCTCCTCCAGCCCATGGCTCAACAGCTCAAGCCATCTCCCCTTACCATGTCCACCCCCTTCATTCATCTCTCCTTGGCTGCCCTCTTCACAGCGGACATTGCACTATGCCCCCATGTTCTTCTCCTCCTCCTTGCAGCACCAACCTAACTCAGCCACCCCCATCTCCTCCTAGTCGTGCCACCACCCTCCACAAGTGCGCCCTCTTCCCCCAGCCTCCACGAGCCCCAATGTTGCCTCCACGCTCAAGATCCGCGTGCTTAGCGACCAACAACCCTTCACGTGCTCGTTACCCTTGGCCGACATTTCCACCACCATTTTTCTCTTCTCTTGGTCTCCACTCCCATGCTTCTCTCTCCCTCTCTCTGTGCTCACGCCAGTGGCGCCACCGGCCAGCCAGGGCTACCGGCCAGTGCCCTCGGTACGCTGCCCCCCGGCAAGGTGCCAAGCCCCAACCGAACTACCTCTCTTCCTTTTCCTTCTCCCATTTATCTCCTTTTTTTTTCATATTGGGTACAACCTAAACCCATTTCCTTCTTACCCGAATCCAAACCTAATTTTTAAGTGATGGGTTTTGGGTATTGGGTCAATTTTAAACCAATACTCAACAGCAGACCGACCCAGTTTCTTTCAGAGCCATTAGACCAGAGCAGACCCGTTAAGCATCGATTTTGTGTTTGTGTCGTTTCCCGGTCATTCTAACTCCGATTCGAGTGATTCTGGAAGCTTTGGAAATGTGACGATCAGATCTACGCAACATGCCACATTCAGTAGTATTTTTCTTATATAATTATTTTATTTATGTATTTTAATATGTCATTTCTTGTGATCTGAACCCAGTAACAGAGATTAAGTTTTGTGCTTGTTATGAACCCGACGCATTGGCGAGTTGAAGACCAATCCATGGGATGATCCGTAGATCAGTACCGATTTGTGCAGTGAAGACCAGACGGCGATTTTGATTTCAAAACCGCGTTATTTCATGTGAATGTTTGTTCTTGTGTATTTCTTTATTTACTGTTGTTGGTATGCGTTTATATGTTACTCTTATCATTTCATTTGACTTTCTTTTATATTTTATCAGTTTAATTATTTGTATCACTTCATGAGATATTAATGATTGTCCACCTTATTTGTGTAATTGATATGAGCTTGTATCAGTATTATTTCATGTGTTGGTAAATCGTCATTATTGGCTTAGGCCTAGTTTTGATATACCGTAGACCGGACTTAATCTCGTAACTGACCTAGTTGTGATAAATCTTAGAATAAACATAATGATCTTGAGGTTGATTGATTCTTGATCGAGGTTAGAGATTCATATTTTTAGGTGAAGTAATTGTCGGACAAATTATTTGGTAATCATTCTGATTAGAACTCATTGGGATATTGAGAACGTGTTAGATATGACGTTGCTTCATTGATAGACTGTTTTACTGATACTAGGATTTGTGTATGCTATAATTAGAGTGGGAGTTGATCTGAACTTTGTATTCTTTTCGGTGGATTCATGATTGATATTGAGATGAATTAGATTTTATTTGATCAAGGATGTGACACTCTGGTTTTGAATTGTTGAAGCAAGGACTTTCGGACTTACCTTGATGATATCGATTGAGTACTGATGATCATATCAATATTGGATACTAGCTATAGAGATGTTGAGATGTTACATTGATCGAGGACATTATACTCCTTAGTTATGATCTTAATTATGGTTGGGTAAGTATGATTTGAGAATATTCCATTATTTATTTGTGAACTCAGTATTCGTTGTTGATCTCGTGAACATATTCAGTGCTTCATGATTGGTTCTTAACTATAGTTATTCGGTTACAGAGATTGATCTATTAAGAGTGTGACTTCTTTGATATCATTGTGTGTGTGTATTCAGAGTTTGATAACAGTTATTGCTGGGTCTCAGTTATTGTTGACTTAGAGAATCAGAATTGATTGGTAGGATAAGAGAACTAATTTTTGATTTAACGGACTTATGGGTTACGACATCGGATACAGACTTAGTAGTTGATATTCATAATGTCTACTGAGAATCACGATAACTATTGAGATTATGAGTTGGCGGATTCATTACTGTTGTATTCAGTACAGGTGGATGAGGCTTTGTTAGTTATATATGAGATTGTACATTGACTAGACGATGCAGGACTGTTACTGTACTATTTCATGTTACAGAAAGTTACTGGGAAAGTATCGTTAGACCATAACCATCATGTACATCTCTATTGTTCATCGTATACATGTTTATTGTTACTGTTTACTGTCTTGATTACTGTTCACCGTGTATACGATTACTGTTATTGTTACTGTACTGTTACTGTTACTATCACCACATCGTTCTAGTATTCTAGTAATACGATTCTGATTGTTTTTAACTGAATTAAATTATAATATAAATGAACAACTTACATTGGAATTGAGAAAATTGATAGGGAGGCAGCGTCTGTATTTTGGGTGGACCTAGGATACAGGTTGCGCAGCCGACTTACGGTTCCACTGTAGGGTTCTGGGGGATGACTGATATCCCATCTGTTTATTGTTTCACAGTGATACTTTGAGTACTGTGACTGTTACTGACTACCTGGCGGTAGGGCCTGGTTCAGCGCCAGGCATCTGGGTCGTGGTCCCGAGTATGTACGGGATCCACTTAAAGTATGGAAAATGTCTCCAACCAATCTATTTCAATAATTTAGGATCTCGATTGACACGTGTAATAGGTATAGTATGGGATGCGTCTATTATAAGAGACAATTGGTGTTCGCTGACATAATAAATGATAATGAACTGTTTGTAGTGTATTGTGACTGACCGTAATCACCTGACTGTACACATATAAACCTTGATAGTCATATGATTGTACACATGATCGGATTGTATACCAGACTAGTGACATGTGCTAGATTACACATCTTGACATTAGTTATTTTCTTTTATCATGATATCAGTTATATATCGTTCATACCTTTGTTCTTTATATTGATTATTCTGTTATCTTTTATTTCAGTTTATCATGTTGTTATTACTTACATTGTTTTTATGCACGAGCACCTTTCTCTTACACACACACTCATTAGGTCACTTCTGACGACCCTGAATTTGCACGTTCAGGATTTTGGACATCTTCTTATATTGTTTAGGTGTTCATGTGATCGTACACTTCGCGAGGAGTTAATGTTTCTCTCTTTTGATTATAGGTATTCCTGCTATTATTCTTTGATCCCTGTATGTCACACTTAGCTTTTATTCCATCCCTTTTTTCATCTGCAATCATAAGTAGTCATTATATGTGCTATTGCAGTGATCGTTGATTATTATGATTTAAATTTATAACTTGTTCAGGTTACTTTAGGCTTAGCGTGCATACGTGGAGTATTTTCCTCGCGTATATACGTCGCCAACTCTCGTCGTGACTCGGCTTCCACGTAATTTGGGAAGCGGGGCGTGACATTTACGTCCAAACAAACAACCCCGTAGAGTGTTTTTACAAATTCATGGAGCATTCACTATGTTATAGAAGAGTACGTAGAGGATAAGGAAGTTAAATCCATTCAAAATCTTGTACTATTTAATGGCCAAATCATTAAGCAAAATAAATATATATACTGCAACTAATTACAATTTGTCAAAACAATATGTATACATACTAATTATTAAGTAACTATTTACTATTCACAAAAAATGAAAATTAAGAAAGTGAAGGGGAATGAGATCTTATATACATAAATTAAAGAAACATTACATTTCTATTTTAAAGAGAAAACGGGTTAGGATTAGAAACTATTCTTCTTATCTTGCTTTTTTGGTTGAAAAGTTAAAAAAAAAATTCTTAACCTTACCTTGCTTGTTTAGATAAATACGTAAGAATTTGTTATTCTTATCCTACAAAATAGAGTAAATGAGTGGGGTAGGGATGTTTGCCCTTGTCCACTGTCACCCATACACAGAAGCACGGTAGTTTATATCGTTGGACAAAATATCCGTCATCCACAAGCCGAAACAGGTGACTCCTCTAAATCCCTGTTTGTTTGCCAAAAAATATTCTCGAATTTCAACTGTGACAACTGACACAGCCTCTCCACATCGGGTTTTTTTTTGTTGCGTTTGTTTCGTTTGGTGTGAAAAATATTCATCATGGTGCAGGCCCCAACAATTTGCCGACATGACCAGGCTTGCAGAAATCGCCCGGAAAGCTCTAAATTCAGTTGGATCTCTGATTTTTCGTTGATGTAACTATATAGTGAATCAGTGAAAAAGTTACAAGATTTGATCTGCCCTCAGATATCTGATTTTTGGCTTATGAAATAAACATGCCCTAAAGAGAAGAATGTGAACTCAAAGCTTTAATGGTGGCTCCTGGATTCTTCTAATATACATAGATATATGGCACAATAATTAATGGTATGACCTAACAATAACAACCTCTTTACTCGATTCACGAGACACATGAGAATTCAATACTGAGAGACCAAGCAGCTCAAAGTGATGGATAAATCAGTAAGAATCAGTATGAATTTGCTTATCACAATCTATTATTGAATTGTCTTCTTCATAATTATGACACTGAGATTTCAAATGAGGTGACTTGGATCACCGACGTGCATGCTTGGTTCTCTCGTGACTCATTAAATCTTAATTAAATGACAAGCCCATTCTCTACGTTTTGTGCTTGCCATGTACTCTATTTATGTTTCAGACACAACAGTTGGCTTCTGATTGGTGGATGGCCAGAGAAAATAATTTGTCAAGCACCCTCCATCAATTCCGCCTGCATAATCAAATTAATTGAACTTGAATGTAAATTATTAGCTACTACTTCTGCAATAAACCAAACCAACATTTCAGTTCCTATAAGATTCTTTATATACTACTAACCGTTTGGCTATGTCTTTACTGATAAGTTTATACTGAATCTTATTATTTTTTGGGGGCTAGAAAATCATCACACAACCATGGGGGAGCAAACTCAGGACCTGATCAATAGTCATAGTGGTCGAAAATAATATATATAAATATGTCCTCTTTTAAGACTCAAACCGGTGACCTATAGGTGAGCGGTGCTCTTAACTAACCGAAAGCCACCGACAACTTACTTGCAGGGGATGAGGAATCTTACATAATGCCTCATTTTTAACGATGTCAACAGTCGTTCTGTACTACTCTCTCCACAAGTTTAAAAGTTCCGATGCAGTGGTCACGATACGGTAATCTAAATTCAAATTCATTGAATGAATTTTTATTGAGAATTCCTTGTCCCTTTTGTGTGAATTCCCTGGCCCTGTATCAAACAACTTGTGGGACCTTATTTATTCAATCTTTCGAGCACCGAAAGAAAAACCCCTCTCGCTCAATCTCTCTTTTAACTCAATATATGTGGGCGCCTAATATCTATGAGGTTCACCTACCCTAGTGGCATCATTCCTCAACTTCTATTGCGTCTAAAATTTCTATATCCACAAATATGTCTCGTCTTTCTATTATTGGTTCCTATGGAGGTACATTGCAACATATCTTCTTTTTCTGCGGCATTGTTTAAAAAACAAACTTTAAAAAATATCAATGCAGAAGTGTAATTGGTTAAAAGCTTAGATTTTGACCAATAGGAAAGAATGGCCCTAAAAGTATTCCTCACAATTTTGATGTACGTGTTAGGGTATGCGTAGAAATCAAGATCAAACACAATGTAAATACACAAATTTAACAAGATTAGGAGCAAATCTTACAACTTCGAGCAGCAGCAGATAGTTTTACTATTTTAGAAAGAGAGATTATAGAATAAAAAAGACATTCGTAGATCTCAATACTCTCTCTTGCAGCAAATGATATAACTTACAGATTTAAGAATGGTCCTGACAGTTGGAAACAAGCCCTATACGGGGTCTGTTTGGTTGTCGTAACTGACCGTAATTCGTAGTTGTAATTGGTAAAGTCTTTTACAATTGTAAATGAGTTACATGTATGTAAATTTTACGGTGTTTGGTTGGTAATATAAAATTGTAAAGTGGAAAAGTTTATTGTACTTTACGGTGTTTGGTTGTCGTAAATGTATAAGTCGTAAGTGAAAAAGTTGACCACAAAATTAACTATTTGGTGATTTTAAAAGTTTTAATACTGCAATTAAATATTAAAAAAGTTAAATATTAAATATTTTTAATATTAATATAAAAAAATAATACAAATTTGTATGACCACAAGGGTCTGTTTGGTTGTCGTAACTGGCCGTAATTCGTAGTTGTAATTGGTAAAGTCTTTTACAATTGTAAATGAGTTACATGTATGTAAATTTTACGGTGTTTGGTTGGTAATATAAAATTGTAAAGTGGGAAAGTTTATTGTACTTTACGGTGTTTGGTTGTCGTAAATGTATAAGTCGTAAGTGAAAAAGTTGACCACAAAATTAACTATTTGGTGATTTTAAAAGTTTTAATACTGCAAATAAATATTAAAAAAGTTAAATATTAAAAATTTTAATATTAATATAAAAAAATATTACAAATTTGTATGACCACAAAATTAACTGTAAATGGGCTGTAAGTGAGTGGTAACTGGGTTGCAAGTGAGTGTTAGTTGAGTTACGTAAGTCTTTTACGAATTACGGTCCAAACAAACGCCGTAGTTGTAACTAGGTAGTAAGTCATTTACGAATTACGGAGTTTTACGCGAAACAAACGGCCCCATGATTTAGAGTTGTTTCCGATGCAAAATCCACAGGATACCCTCAACGAATACGGCTACCAAAATAGAACTTAATCAACACTAAAAAATTTGGTGGGTAACTGAACTGAATTTGTTGCCCATGCTCAGCTTTAGCTTTGAGAAGTCCTGAAATAGTAGTAGGTAACTGAAAACAACTGGGATTAGAGTTCGAGGCATCTCAATAGTTCCGGTGTAGGGTTTTCATTAATTCTTTGATAAATAGCATGACTCTTAGGGCCATTGTCCTTGTCATGGTCGAATAACATTTATATTAATTTGAGCAGTTTGACTGGTTAGATTCATAACAGCATTGTGTACATCCATGTATTAAGAAGTAGAGGAGCTAAGTTAAGCTTGGAATATATGAGGCAGATCTTGGGGCTCATATTCATGTGGATTAATTTCATGAAATTATGTGTTACCAGAAAGAGTGAGTTGTGTCGGACAAGTTGCATGGATCTCAATCTCATATCAGTATGTATATCACCGAATCAACCCTTAATGAGAACTGAGACAACAACTGTGATATGATGTCTCTGTATTAATAGTAATGTGGTACAAAGACGTGCGTATTAGTGAAAGAAAGAAGAGGATGATGATGATGATTGATGCTGATGAATGAGATCGAAATAATTAAATATCGGATCTGAACGACAAGTGCTAGTAAGACATGAATCCCTTTGACATTTCTGAACAGGATATATAACCTCATGTAAGCTTGTGGTTGTCACTCGAAGAGAGATCTCTGTGGTCTCTGTATATGCTGGAAATATTGTTTCGAGTGTATGTAGAGCCCAAAAATAATGAATAAAATGGAAATAGAGTCGTAATAGATCAAAAACAATGTTATCAGCCTTTATCTCAGAAAAGATAATGCGAAGTCATGTTGCCTTGATTTTAAAATGTTGGATGTGCTTTAAATGTGGAGGAAAAACTTGAGTTTCCCTCTCAAATGACTTTGGTTTTAGTCCCACATTGGATAGGAGATAGAAGGTTAAGTAGTATACACACACACACACACACACACACACACACACACTAACTCCTCTCTTTTATATTGTTATGAGTATCGGGCCATGGGTCACCTCCCGACACAGATATGCCGAACCGTGCCTGGTTTGGGTGGCGTCTGCCCACAACCCTGTGAACACGAATGCCCTTCGATTTAAGGGGGCTCTTGAGCATGAAATTTTTTTGGGTTTTATCTATTTAAATTTTGCATCGCAACTGCATGATCGTGTGCGAATTTGGAACGGAACTGTTACAACTACAGATGTTCGAACTGCTATAAATACAACACTATCTCGACCATTCTCATTACAAGAAACAGCTATATCCAAACATATTCTCTTTTCCCCTCATATTTCTTACATCAAAACTCAGTCAAAATTCTGAACTGCGAGCTTTACATTTTCGTCATTACAGAAGATGTTGTTTTCATTATGGGCAACGAATCTCCGTCTGACCAGAGATCTATCTCATCGTCTTGAGTTAGGTGCTGGTGAACTCTTGGGGGAGCTCTTACCGCTAGGAGAGGAGTTTATTTTAAGGTCCGGACGAGCGACCAGCCATCTTTCTTGTAGGGTAGTACTTCTACATGACCACAACCTACAAACACGACTGCAATTCAATTCAAGAGGGCTCTTAAACCTGAATATTTTTTTATCTATTTAAATTTTGCATCGCAAACTACATGATCGTGTGTGGATTTGGAGCAGGACTGCTACAATTGCATATGTTCGAGCTGCTATAAATACAACACTATTTCGATCATTTTCATTACAAGAAACAGCTATATCCAAACATATTCTCGTTCCCCCTTATAATTCTTACATCAAAACTATGTCAAAATTCTGAACTCAAGCTTTGTATTTTCGTGATTACTGAAATGTTTTCATTCCGCGCAACGAATCTCCGTCTAGCAGAGGTCTAGCTCATCGTCCTGAGCTAGGTGCTGGTGAACTACCGGGGGAGTTCTTACCGCTAGGAAAGGAGGTTGTTTCAAGGTCTGGACGAGCGACCGACCATCTTTCTTCTAAGGCAGTGCTTCTACATGACCACAACCTGTGAACACGAATGCAGTTCGATTCAAGAGGGCTCTTGAACCTGAAATTTTTTTTGGTTTTATCTATTTAAATTTTGCATTGCAAACTGCATGATCATGTGCGGATTGGGAGCGGGACTGCTACAATTGCAGATGTTCGAGCTCCTATAACTACAACACTATCTCGATCATTCTCATTACAAGAAATAGCTATATCCAAACAGATTTTCTCTTACATCAAAACTCTATCAAAATTCTGAATTCGAGCTTTGTACTTTTGTGATTACAAGAGATGATATTTTCATTTCGGGCAACGAATCTCCGTCTTAACAGAGGTCCAACTCATCGTCCTGAGTTGGGTGCTGGTTAACTATTGGGAGGGTTCTTACCGTTAAAAGAGGAGATCGTTTTAAGGTCTAGACGAGCGATCAACCATCTTTCTTCTTGGGTAGTGTTTCTGCATGACTACATCACTCTAGACAAGCAATTTTAATTTTTTTTTAATTTTTATTTTAGTTGCCTGATTAGGACAAGTATTTAATTTGATTTAAAGGTTTATGATTTAATCTGTTGCATGTTTTAAAATTTAAAAAATACTGACATATATCCTACAATCAAGAAGAAAGAAGATTATTAGATAATTTCTTGCAATTGAATTTAGAAATTATTTCATGCAATTTAGTTAATTCTTTTATTACTTGTTTATGCAATTTACATATTTCATGTTGTTAAAATTGTGCTTGCAATAGAAATCATTTAATTCTTGCCAAAATCTTATCTTATTACTTTATTACAAAATCTATTTGTATCAATTCTTACAAGGCCAAATCTTTCAATATAAGATCCTAAAAAATCTTAATAACCTTATCCTTTTCATTACAAATTTTATTCAATTGTTTTCATTACAACATCTCATTTATTTTTATTACAAAAGGAAAAATTTTTACAAGATAATTTAAATTATTTAAATCTTACCTTATTTACATATATATATATATATATTATAAACTCTTATTGTAAGATTTTACATACATGTTGTTAGAAAGAGAGAAGTATTGCTGAGGAAGTTGACAAGGATCGTCGAGGGGTCGTCGAGTGATCGCCGAGGAAGTCGATGACAAAAGACGAAGGAAGCAGCAGCCAGAAAATAGCCAAACAGCAGCAGAACAGGTGTTTTGGTCGACCGGTCCGGTCGACCGCCCGCAGTAGCAGGTGCTCGGTCGACCGGCCCGGTCGACTGACGTGCACAACATGCACAAGGTTGGAGCTCGGTCGACCGCCCGGCCAACTGACTAAAAGTACCCAACTCTCTGTCGACCGCCCGGTCGACCGGTGGAAGCGGTCGGTCGACCGCCCGGTCGACCGACAAGCGGGTGCGGGCAGAAACTTCAGATTTAGAAACCGTGTTGTATAAATACAGGTTTTTTCTAGGGTTTGGCTAAGGCTGAAAATTCTGGAGCTCTCTTGAGATCAGAGAAGCTGCAAGCATTGTAATCAATCTTCCAAAGTAAAAACCTCTCTTTTGATTGCCCTGAGGACGTAGCCATTGAGGCTGAACCTCGTTAAATTGTTTGTTTGCGCGTATGCTTTCTTTTGGTTTTTTTTTTTTGCTGTTTGGGATTGTTCTTCGTACTTGGGAGATTCAGGGGATCCTCATCAGGTTATTGTCGTGGGCACAACAAGTGGTATCAGAGCATCCAGGCTTCGCTTGGGATTTTTGGAGATTCGGAGGGCTCGAGATCTGATTCGGTGGAGATCGTGTGTCGATCTCAAATCAGAGGTATTTGTGTTCGTGGGATCGTGTGTTAATCTCAGGAGGACGTAAGGAGGGCTCGTGGAATCAGTGGTGGAGTAGATCCGGTGAGAAACTCAATCTAGGATTTCAAGGGAAAGGTAAAAATCTAATTTTTATTGAAGTAGTGATCTATTTTCAGTTGGTTATATTTTCGCATAGATAGAGGATCAAGTAATCTAGATGACAGAAAAAATTACTTCGGTTAAGACCATGAATCCTCATCCGAGGATTGATGTCGTTAAGTTTAATGGCACAAATAACTTCGGGATGTGGAGATGTGAGGTTATGGATGCCCTGAATGCATCGAACCTCGAAGATACACTCCTATTGGAAAAGAAGAGGAGCACGACCACTAATGAAGAGTGGACAAAGATGAACAGTTCGGTGTGTGAGTTGATACGTTCATGTTTGTCGCAAGACATAAAATATCTTGCACAACATGAGACGTCGGCGAAACATCTGTGGGAAACCCTTGAGAAGAAATACCTGACGAAGAGTGTTGAGTCCAGGTTGCAGCTTAAGAGTAAGCTGTACAGATTTCAGATGAAGAAGGGGAACACAGTGAATGAGCACATCAACTGATACACGAAGCTTCTTACAGAGTTGGTGAACGTGGATGTCATTGTAGAAGATGAGGACAAGGCGATCATCTTCCTGAACTCACTCCCGGAGGAGGAGTATGAGACATTCACACTGACCTTTATCAATGGTAGGCAGACCTTGGACTACAATGAGGTGTTATCTGCACTGACAAGTTATGAGACGGGGAAGAAGGAGAGACATTCTTCTCAGTCAAGCTTATCGGCAGAGGCACTGGAAGTAAGAGGTAGGGGTTCATTAAGGAAGGGCAAGGAGGTTAGAGGAAGATCTAATCTAGGCCAGGGTTTAGGGATCTCAAAAGGAATCAGTATGCTTTCTGCAGAGAGATTGGGCACTAGAAGGTGGACTGTCCGAAGTTCAAGGGGAAGAAGGAGTCGAAGGCTGAAGCAAATCTATCAAAGGTGACGAATACTCAGAGGAGTAGTTCACAAGCAGATGGATCAGATTCGGACTCGTCAGGTTTCTTGTTTTCAGTCAGTTCTCCCATCATTAGCAACTCATAGAAAGATGAGTGGATTATGGATACAGGTACAACATACCATGCGTGCCCTAATCGGGGCTGGTTTTCCAGCTTTGAGAAGCTGGAGGGGTGTTCGGTTGTTATGGGCGATGATCACCCATGTAGCGTGGATGGTGTAGGTACAATCCGAATCAGGATGTTTGATGGGATAGTAAGGGAGCTGAAGGGAGTGAGGTATATACCTTAGTTGAAGAGAAATCTAATCTCCGTGGGAATTTTGGAAGCATCGGGCATGGTGATATCTGTTCGAGATGGCGATCTCAGGATGATCAAGGGCTCGATGGTGGTGATGAAGGGCGTCCGAGGCAATCTTTACTACTTGAAGGGTAGTACGATTACAAATCAGGTGGAGACTTCGAGTTCCTTAGATGATGGTGGCCTGGAGGTCTGGTAGGGAAAGGTCGGACAGCAAGAAGAAAAGTATTTGCGAGCTCCTGCAAAGATGGAATCGCTGGAAGGTGCTGCTACTTGTAGGTTGGAAGGTGGACACAATGTTCTGGACAAGAAAAAGGTGAGATTCAGCACCAGTACTCATCGCCATGAAGGTCTTCTTGATTGTGTTCACATGAGCGTATGGGGACCGCTAAGACGGCATCGCTTGGAGGTTACAGGTACTTTGTCTCATTAGTTGATGGTTCATCTAGGCAGGTTTGGATATATCCCATGAGACAAAGGGGTGAAGCCCTAGATGTGTTGGTGAAGTGGAGAGGAAGAATGGAGAGGCAGATAGGTAGGAAGATAAAGGAGCTGAAGATTTGTAATGTTGGAAAGGACATGTACCAATTCCTACGATTTGGCCAGGACACCGGAATTGTTACTCACTTCACGACAGGTACAGATGGGTTAGCTAAAGAAGTAATCCGTTCCTTACTGGAGGAGGTTCGGAAGTTGTTGTCTAATGCAAGATTGGACAAGTCGTTTTGGGCTGAGACGACTGAGTATGCTAGCCATCTTATGAATAGATCGACTGCGATAGGAGGTAAAGCTTCATTAGAAATTTGTTCTGGGAAAGTTGCTCAAGATCATGGTGTGCTGCGGGAGTTTGGAAGTCTGGCCTACTTTAGTGCCAGGAATGGCAAGGTGAATCCGCGAGCAAAGAGGTTTGTCTATTTGGGAGTCAAGAGGAACAGCTACAGGTTGTGGGACCCCGAAGACAAGAAGATCGTGATGAGCAGGAATGTCACTTTTAGAGAGACTTCATCATTGAAGTCCACCGTCTCTCAGCAGGTAGAGAGGATAAAGACCAAAGAAGGATCGCAGCGGGTGAAAGTTGATGCTACTCCATCATCTCCAGTTGTTCGGCATTAGAGGAGATTTCACCAGATGTGACACCGGGTGGAGATCATGAAGCTAAGGTTGATGCTGAACAAGTTGAAGACATTGTTGAGGATGTCGAGTTGTTTGCAGCTATTGGAATCAAGGTGAAACCACGCTCGTGGTTAAAGAAGCATTGTAGGCTGTCTAAAAATCACCAAGACAAACCACCAAAACGCAGAGATTCAAGATCCAGACGCAAGGCTAAATGTGACAATCAAGACGCGAAAGTCCAAACCCGCGTCTCAGCATTAAGGCACGTGGGCCCGACACCCGCATCTCAGCCTCAAGACGCGAGGGTCCGAACCCGCGTCTCAGAACCAAGGTGCGTAGGCTCAAAACCCGCGTCTCAACCTCAAGACGCGAGGGTCCAAACCCGCGTCTCAACCTCAAGACGCGAGGGTCCAAACCCGCGTCTCAACCTCAAGGCGCTAGGGTCCAGACCCGCGTCTCGGTTACAACCACCCCGATTACGGCGCCATTCACTGCCCATGTAGCGGGGAAGTTGTCTCTCATCGTGGAGTATTTTTAGGGGACACGTTCACCCCCTACAGCCTATATAAATAGCCCAGTTGCTATGGAGGGGGGAGAGCATCAGAAGAAATCGAAGGGCATCAACAGACATAAAGAGACCGAGAGATATCAACAGGCGCGACACATACAGAGAGAGAGAGAGAGCTCGACTCTTCAAGCTAACTTGCTGCGTACAAGTTGCTCTTCGCCTACCTTCTCTTTTAGAGTTTTGGTAGACGGGGCTGAGTTACTCCTTCTACCTGCCAAGGAGAAGATCTCTTGACAGTCCAGACGGTCATCTGGTCAACGGAGAATAAGATTCACTCTCCACCGCCACACGAAGAACCCAGCACTAAACAAAGGGGGGATTCAAGCTTCAACATCCTCCCTCCCTTGTAACCGGAAGATTAGTCTGTTGTAATTTTTCATCTGATTCAAGGAAATTTTACACCTCCTTCTTTTCTGTGTCCAACAAGAGATGGCGACTCCGCTGGGGACTACGTTTGTCACTGACGAACAAGCCGTGGCGCAGGATGACCTCCTCCGTAGGGGGAAAATGGTCGAGACACTTGTTGTGGAGTTCGACCAGGCAAAATTCGAAGAGTTTCTCTCTTCTGGCTCCAAGAGTCCAAAGACCCGCGTCTGTCGCAGGGTCTCGGCGGGGAATAACTCCGAAGCTCGATCTGAGGCTCTCTTGGGCGCCACTGCTACGGTCCCTTGTGCACAGAAGACCCGCGTCAGTATCCCTCAGAGGACCCGCGTGGTTAAAACCCCTGATGTTCAGCATCAGGATGTTGTCGGTTTCTCTCCTCCTCCGCGACGCAACCGAAATGCTGAGCGTCGACAGAGGAGACACGCGCGTCAGCTTCAAGCTGGAACCATTGGTTGTCCGACTGAGGCTAAACGCGACATGCAATCTGGCACTTTGCCCGCGGCACGTCCAGTACGTGAAATCCGCGTTTGGCGGCCCAAGTGCGTAACTCCTCAAGTTGAGTCCTCTGAAGACCAACTTACCAAGCGTCGAGACGAAGCTTCTACGTCTCGTCCAACGCAAGAAGCACGCGCCCACAGGCGTGGGGCCCAGCAGTCCATCCTCTCTCAAGTGTCTCTGCCCAGACGCACCAGGCAGCAACGCGAGATTCGCGTTTCATCTCAGCAGAGACGCCAGACGCGCGTTACACAGCCACGTCGCGAGAACCGCGTCCCCGATGCCCGCATCCAGGCTGTACAGCACATGGATGCCTCCCGTCTTCGACGTTGCGAGGCTAATCCTTTCAATCCCCCTACCATGGATTTAAGGGATTACTTGACAAAGAAAAGAAGTACCAATCAGGTCACTTCGGCATGCTGCTGCCAACGGCTTATCTCCATACTCTCTGGATGCCATTGCGAGTCAGGCGTGAACCAGCAGTCTTTGATCAGACAGCTGACCCTGATTCCCCCGTCAGCTAAAAGAAGACGCTCCCACAGAAGGAGAACCTTCTCTGACGTTGAGTACCCGGAGCTCACTGCGAATATGACAAGCAGGAGTAAGGGAAAACAACCAGCAGTCAGCTCAGATGAGTCTGACTCTGAACCGGAAGGGGTGTACCGACACACTCGCACCCGGACGGGGGCCATTCCCCCAGTTAATTATAATGCCTTAGCCCACGGCGTTGAAGAGAACGATTCCCACTCCGCCGTAGCTGAATCACGGGCTTCAAACTCTTCCGTCGAGAGGGAGGCTGCCGCCTACATGGTAGGCACTCCTGAGGAGACGGCTAGACGTTTCGAACAGCAAGCCCAGGTCCAAAAGGCACAAATGGACATAATTATGTCTCAGCAGAAATCTATTGACTCTCTCAAGCAGATGCTTGAGCAGTTGCTCGAAGAAAGGGAGAAATCTCCTCCTAGAAGGCCAAAGGGCAAAGGGAGAAAGGGAGGAAACTCATCTTCCGAACCTTCTAAAGAGAGACAGCAATCTACTTCGGATTCGTCCAAACCCTCGTCGCAAGTAAAAAGCGACCAAGACCAGGAGAAGACTCATGCTAAGAGGATGAGGAGTCAATTGGAACGACGCCTCGAGGCCCTTGCCAATCGCAAAGACCTCCAAGAAGTAGGAGTGGTCCGGCCCTATCCGGCTGAGTGGGACTTAGTTCCATACCCTCCTAAGTTCAAAGCTCCAACCCTCCAAGCATTCGACGGGAAGGGGTCACCCAACCAGCACATCTACTACTTCAAATCCCAAACCGGGAATGTAGTAGACAATGATGCTATTCTGGCGCGTCTGTTCATCGGCACCCTGAAAGGGTTGGCCTTTGAAAGGTTTATGAAGCTCCCAGAAGGTTCTATCAAGAACTGGGGCGATCTGGAGAAGCTGTTCTTAACACGCTTCTTCGAAGATGACTCCGAAGTCACGATGCCCACCCTTTTGGCTACCAAACAGCGGAAAGGGGAGTCCGTCAAATCTTTCGTGGAAAGATTTCGGAACATGGCACTCCGGTGTCCAAGCGGTATGACCCAGGCCACCCTGGTGGAAACATGCCGCCACAACCTCCAAACCTCACTCCTTACTCAAATAGGAGTTGCTGAAAGCCGCACCTGGAAACAATTAGTCCAACAAGGTGAACAGGCTGAAGAGATTGTTGCCCGCGTCAGAGCAGAAGAAGGCAAGCCGCGGCCGGAGAGGTCAACTAGGCGAGCGCCAGACACCTCCCTCCAGGCAAAGCGAAAGGATAATTTGGCGACGGAGACCAAATCTCCCACCAAACCTCAACCAGCCAAGGCGAGTGGCTCTTCAAGCCAACCCCGCGCCAACAAGCAGTATTCCTTCAAGGAGGAACATGTCGATTCGCTCTTCAAGCTACTCAACAAGAGCAACCGACTGAAGCTCCCTGAGGCCAGGCGCCCTCAGGAAGTCGGCAAGACCGACAACCCCAACTACTGCTTGTACCACAGGATGTTGGGACACCCTACCAGAAGCTGTTACATCTTCAAGGACATCCTTCAGGCTCTGATTGACGCGGAGGTGTTAAAACTCCGACCAGAACAGAAGGAGGTGACAGCCAACATGACGTCGGTTCTCCAGTTTGGAAAACAACCTCCAGCACCTGCAGGGGTGGTCCCAATCTCAAGAGGAGAACTAAGAGTGGTCAACACAGACCCTCACCAGCAGCAGGAGAAGGGCTTGGTACCCGTCCCTACGCCTCAAGGGGAAATCATGTGGGTCCACCCTGACCTAGTGGACAGCCAGCAGTGGACTACTGTAACCAACAGGAAGTCCAAAGGCAAGGCAAAAGCTTCGTCCTGCCATGTGGTATGTGCTTCCTCCCGAGAAGCAGAGGATGATGTTCCCTCACTGACTGATTCAGAAGAGGAAATAATAGTCTTGGCCGCAGAGCCCAACCAACCAATGACGGGGACTCGTTCAGGACAGCCCTACTTGAAGCAGTACGGCGTAGTGGCGGCAAACCCTCCACAACCGGCTGCAGAGCCAACTAGGCCCTCCACGAAGCCACCAGTGGAGAAACAAAAAGAGACTCGATTCTCTCGAGCTCTTCAAAAGGGTATAGCGGAAGGATCCACAACGCCTTACCACTTTGATGTCTTGGCTCAATTGGCCAACATCCCGGCGCGGATCACCCTGTATGAGCTTCTAAGACTATCAAAGTCGACCAGGGAGGCTCTACAAGAAGCTCTGGCAAATGCTGAGGTCTTTATGACCCAGGTGCCAAAGAAGGAAGATGTAGAGAATTGTCTCCACACCTCCCAGAATGCTCCCTGCATTACCTTCACGGCAGATGATATGCAGGTTAAAGGGAAGCATGATCGACCCCTGTACTTCACAGGTTATATCGGATCATCTGAGGTGAACCGCATTCAGGTAGATCCAGGGTCCGCATTGAGCATCATGCCCCGCCGAGTCATGCAACACCTCGGCATCCCTACCCACCGTCTGAGCCCTACACAGACGACCATCTACGGGTTCAATGCCAACGGCACCCGTCCGATGGGGAAGATCAAGCTCAAGTGCCAGATTGGGAGCCTCAAGTTGGAGGTGACGTGCTACGTCATCGATGCCGACACTTCCTACAATCTGCTGCTGGGACGACCATGGATCCACCGCAACTCCATCGTTCCCTCCACTCTTCACCAAGTCATGAAATACATTGACGCGAGTGGGAAGGTGCAAACGTTGTTGGCCCAAGAGGTTACACTCTCCAATTGTTTTATGTTTTGATGATGACAAACCAAATATGAGCTATTTGGTACTAACAAGTTTGTTAAGATAAGTTTCAGGTTTGTACCATGTTTAGAGTCCATTCGCTTAGCTATTGCAAGAACTTCTAAATTCCACAAAGCAAGGAAGGCAAATTGCACATCAAGGAAGGATCATAGAAGAGAAGGCACTAGCAAGGCATTGGATGGCTCAAAGACTTGAAGATAGCTCAAGAAGTCTTCATGTAATTTGTTTTTCAGTTTATAGTTTGTTAAAGAATAGTGGATAGGTTTGAAGCTCTATCACACACGTTTTTGCGCACATGCTCATTCCAAAATAATTTCTTATAAATTATACAAAAATATTTTGCATACAAGATTTTGCCTACAGATATATATTTGTATTTTATACTAATCCCTGTTCAAAAGTATTTTTGATAAAATCAAAATCCTCTTTTATTTCTTTTTAAATTTGGCTTTTTGACCTGATCCGGTCGACCGGGTCGGTCGACCGATCCTATGTCAGTCTGGTCCGGTCGACCGGACCAGTCGACCGAAGTCCTGGCAGATGCACGTATCCGTGTGCACGTCTGTCGGTCGACCGGGGCGGTCGACCGGACTATTTATTTTTTGTCACAGTTTGTATCAGTCGACTGGGTCGGTCGACCGATAGCCTGTAACGGTCAAATTTTTATACTACCGGTCGACCGGCCCGGTCGACCGATCCGACCGTTTGAACAGTAACGGGCAGATTTTTAAGAGCTGTTTATTTTTGTCTTTTGTGTTTAAAAATCCGTTTAAGGATATATTTTGATCTAATTACCTCCTAAACATCAGTAAATATGTTTTATCCCTAAACCCTAGCCCTCTCCTATAAATAGGGGTGTTTGGGGAGAGATTGGTTACAACAACAATCTTTGCAAAAATTCAAAAGTTTAAGGCTTTCAAAGTTCTTGGTTTTTGTGCTAAATTCTCTCAATTTTCTGAAGAGTTTTCAAAAGTTTTTCTCTGATTTCAATTTCTTTTCCTTACACAAAAGAGCTTCAATTCTACTCATTATTCTCTAAGGACCTTTGTAAGGGAAGAGATTTTTGAAAGAGAGAGTTTGTGGTCTTTTGACTACCAAGATAATTACTTGTTCTTGAGATTGTAGGAGTTGGGTACTCCATTGTAATTGTTCTTTGTGATAGTGGAAGTAGCTAGAATCCTTCTGGGGAAGGCGGGGAGTAGAGCTAGGTGCTCGAACCTCGATAACATATCCTTGTGTTTGCGATTGGTTTACATTCTTGCAATCCTTACTCTATTTTGCTTGCACATATTACTTGCTCATCATATTCATTGTCATATTTACTTGCTTGCATTCATCTTGTGATTGTTGTAGCTTTAAATTTTAATTTGCCCCTTGATTAGCATTGTCACCTATTCACCCCCCCCTCTAGGTGACTTTTCAATTGGTATCAGAGCTTGGACTCTAGGTTTGGCTTAACATCCATAGAGAGATCCTTAAAATATTGCTAATCAACATTTTCATTCATCCATTCATACACTAGTAAACATGGCCGACAACATTAAAACCCCACCTAAATTTGATGGACTCAACTTCCCTATTTGGAAGGTTAGGATGACTATCTTTTTGCAATCACTAGGTAGTTTAGTGGCTAAGTCTTTGACCAAACCCTATGTAGCACCCAATGAAGATGAGAGCACTTGGACCGACTTCAACTTTAGAGAATATGAGGCTAACTCAAAAGCCCAAAACTCCCTTTTAACCGCCTTGAATGAGGATGACCTTACACGGGTAATTCATTGCCAATCCGCCTATGAGATTTGGCAACACTTATTGGTCACACATGAAGGGACTTCACAAGTCAAGAGAGCTAAGATAGATCTCTTGAGGTCTCAATATGAATCATTCAAAATGCTTGATGAAGAATCCATTGATTGTATGATTACTCGTTTCACTAAAATTACAAATGGTCTTTCTTCATTAGGTGACGTCATCTCCAACGATCAAAAGGTGCGCAAAGTGATACGGGCTCTTCCACCATCTTGGGAGATCAAGGCCACC
This sequence comes from Agave tequilana, assembly GCA_038442645.1. Classification (NCBI taxonomy): domain Eukaryota; kingdom Viridiplantae; phylum Streptophyta; class Magnoliopsida; order Asparagales; family Asparagaceae; genus Agave; species Agave tequilana. Next base: position 17,398 of record JAVJIF010015033.1, on the reverse strand, counting down.
ACCTTAAAGGAGTTGAACGACAAGGACGAGATGGACATCATTAGTCTCATTGGGAACCTAAAGACCCATGAGATGGAGAAGAAAGAAAGAGATGAGGCAACTACTTCAAAGAAGAAATCCATTACCTTCAAGACTTCTTCCACCAATGATGACGATGAAGAAGACGAAGAAGAAGATGAGGAGCTAACCCTACTTGTGCGGAATGTCAAGAGGTTGTACCGAAAGAACAAGTTCAACTTCCGGAGAAGATTCGAAGGTAAAGAGGAGCGGAAGATCATTTGCTATAATTGCCGCAAACCCGGACATATCATGGCGGATTGTCCGGTGTTCAAGAAGAAGATGACTTCCTCTTTCAAGCCAAAGAAACCGGAGGAGAAGAAAGCCTACAAAGCAACATGGGATTCGGAAAGCGAGTCCGAAGAGGAGGTGGATCAAGCTAATATGTGTTTCATGGCAAACACACCTAAGGTAAACCCTCAATCCCATGATGATGAAGATGATGAACTAAGTAAGGAAGTTCTAGTACATGCATTTGTAGAACTTTCTGAAACTTATGATAATAAGAAACTTGAATGCTTAAAATTACAAAAAGAAGTTGCTTTTCTTAAGAATCAACTTGCTTTGGTTTCAAAAGAAAAAGATGATCTTTCTTCCAATCTTGTTTATATTCAAAATGAATTTGACGCTTATAAGACTTCTTGTAAGGGTAAAACCCCTATTGTTGATAATAAAGAAATTTCTTCTTTTAAATCCAAAATGAATGAGTTTGAAAAAGTTTTAAAAGATTGTGCTTTTAACACCAAGAAGCTTGAAGAAAAGTTTTCTAAAAAGCACACTTTTCATGATTCTCATGCTAAAATTCCACATGCTCACACTTCAAACAATACTTCTCATGCTAAATCTTTTCATGTTCACAATGCCCATGCTCACAAATCACACACTCACTATGCTTTTAGATATGGTAAAGTGTATAGATGTACTTATTGTGGACATTTAGCTAAATTTTGTTATGATAAATTGCATAGTTCAAATAATCTTGTTTGGGTTAATGGCTCTAACCCTCATGGACCCAAGAAAATGTGGGTACCAAAATCAAGTCCTAAAATGTTTGATGTAGGTACACACCAAGGCTCCAAGACGTAGGGAGCGGTGGTACCTTGATAGTGGTTGTTCGAGACACATGACGTGGGACATCAACAACTTCACAACCCTATCAAGGTACATGGAAGGTGGCTCCGTCACCTTCGGGGATGATTCCAAAGGCACCATCATCGGTATCGGTAATATTCAAATTGGTTCATCTCCTATTATAGAGAATGTTGTTTTAGTAGATGGTTTAAAACATAATTTGCTTAGCATTAGCCAACTTTGTGATCGTGGACTTAAAGTTGTTTTTGATGATTCCTCATGCAAGATTTTTGATGTTAAATCCGATGTTTGTATTCTTACCGGTTTTCGTGATAATAATGTTTATATTATTGACATGCTTAATTTAGATTGTTCTACTAAATGCTTAAATGCTTTGATGAAAATTCTTGGCTTTGGCATAGAAGATTAGGACATGCATCTTTTGACCATATCTCTGGGATTAATTCAAAGAAATTGGTGAAGGGTATACCTTGCTTGGATTTTGAGAAAGACCGCATTTGTAGTGCGTGCCAACTTGGGAAACAAACCAAGTCTTCCTTTAAACCAATCAAGGATATCATGTCAACTAGGCCTTTAGAATTAATTCATATGGATCTTTTTGGACCAACTAAAACTAAAAGTTTAAATGGAAGTAGATTTGCATTTGTTTTGGTTGATGATTTCTCCCGTTTTACTTGGGTTTTCTTTTTGCAAAATAAAGATCAAACTTTTTCTCATTTTAAGATTTTTCGAAAAAGAGTTGAAAAAGAAAAGGGTTTTCCGATTTTGAGAATAAGAAGTGATAGAGGTGGTGAGTTTATTAACCAACTCTTCATGACTTATTGTGATGAAAAGGGAATTAAGCATGAAATGTCTTGTCCTAGAACTCCACAACAAAATGGAGTTGTAGAAAGGAAAAATAGAACACTTCAAGAGATGGCTAGGACAATGATAAGTGAATATGACCTCCCTCAATATTTATGGGCCGAGGCCGTAAACACCGCATGCTATATATCGAATCGTATTTATGTGTGCAAAAATTCTTCAAAAACATCATTTGAAATGTATCATTCTAGAAAACCAAATGTTGCATATTTTAAAGTTTTTGGATGCAAGTGTTTTGTTTTAAATACTAAGGATAATTTGGGTAAATTTGATGCTAAGGCTTATGAGGCTATCTTTGTTGGATATTCCTCTACTAGCAAAGCATATAGAGTTTTCAATAGATCTACACTAACCATTGAAGAATCCATGCATGTTAAATTTGAAGAATCTAATGTGGTTGTTGAGAATGTTGTAGAGATTGAACCACTAGGTGAAGACATGGAGAGACTATCCTTGAAGGACTCACCCACTCAAGAAGAAAAGCTAGATCCTATTGGTGAAGTTCAAGAGGATAAGGAGGAAAACACTCAACCGCTTCCTAAAGCTTGGAGATACGCTACAAATCATCCTAAGGAGCTCATCTTGGGTGATGCATCTAAAGGAGTCACAACGCGCTCCAAACTCCATGACATATGTGGTAACTTTGCTTTTATTTCTCATTTTGAACTCAAAGGCATTCTCGAAGCCGAGACGGACCCATATTGGTTGCTTGCCATGCAAGAGGAACTCAATCAATTTGAGCGCAACCAAGTTTGGCACCTTGTTCCTAAACCCCACGATAGACCAATAATTGGTACTAAGTGGATCTTTAGAAACAAGATGGATGAGTCCGGAAATGTCATTAGGAATAAAGCTAGGTTAGTGGCCCAAGGTTACACTCAAGTTGAGGGAATTGACTTTGAGGAGACCTTTGCACCCGTAGCACGGCTTGAAGCCATACGGATGACACTAGCTTTTGCATGTTTTAAAAACTTTAAACTTTTTCAAATGGATGTAAAAAGTGCATTTTTAAATGGTTTTATTAATGAAGAAGTTTATGTTGCTCAACCTCCCGGTTTTATTGATCATGTTCATCCCGATTTTGTTTTTAAACTTGATAAAGCTTTGTATGGATTGAAACAAGCTCCAAGAGCTTGGTATGAAAGGCTTTCTAGTTTTCTCATTTCAAATGATTTTGTTAAAGGCAAAGTAGACACAACTCTTTTTACTAAGCATGTTGAGAATGATATTTTAATTGTGCAAATTTATGTTGATGATATAATTTTTGGATCTACTAATGAGCTTTTATGCAAGGATTTTGAGAAGGTAATGCAACTAGAATTTGAAATGTCTTCCATGGGTGAGCTCAATTTCTTCCTTGGACTCCAAATCAAGCAATTGCAAGACGGAACCTTCATTAACCAAGCCAAGTATGCAAAGGAGCTAGTAAAGAAGTTTGGGCTTGAAGGATCAAAGGCTTGCAACACTCCAATGGCAACTACAACCAAGCTTGATAAGGACGAACAAGGTAAAAATGTTGATATTAAATTATATAGAAGCATGATAGGAAGTCTTTTATATTTGACGGCAAGTAGGCCGGATATCATGTTTAGTGTGTGTCTTTGTGCTAGATTTCAATCGTGTCCTAAAGAGTCTCATCTTATTGCGGTAAAACGCATTATTCGTTATATTAAGGGCACTATTGGAATGGGTCTTTGGTATCCAAAAACTATAGATTTTTCTATGACTAGTTATTCGGATGCCGACTATGCGGGTTGTAGAGTAGATAGAAAGAGTACTAGTGGGACATGTCAATTTCTTGGAAATTGTCTTGTTTCATGGTCCTCTACGAAACAAAATTTCGTAGCTCTCTCAACCGCCGAGGCGGAGTATGTTGCCGCGGGGGCTTGTTGTGCACAAGTCCTTTGGATGAAACATAGTCTCCTTGATTTTGATTTGCACTTTGATCATATAAAAATATTTTGTGATAATACTAGTACTATACACATGACCAAAAATGCAAATCAACATAGTAAGACCAAGCACATTGAGATTAGATATCACTTTCTTAGAGATCATTTTGAGAAAGGTGATATAGATATTGATTATGTTTCCACGGATTTACAACTAGTCGATATTTTCACTAAACCTCTTGATTTTGCTAGATTTTCGTTTATTTGTGGAGAACTTAATGTTTGTATTATTGAATAAACATGTTTTTCACAACCCTTTTTGATGTATGACAAAAAGGGGGAGAATAAGTTTACATGGACAAAAATAAGTTCATTTGGTCTTGGTTCCATATGAATTTATATGTTTTTGTTTTTTATGAGTTTTTGTGTTTTAAATAAATTCTTGTGTTTTAGTTATTTTTTTGGTATTTTTGGTATCAAGAGCAATTTTTGTGTTTTATATATTTGTTTTAATTGGTTTCAATAATGGTGCATCATTTCAATTATTGGCATCTAGAGCATACTCTTGTGTTTTAAGTATAGCATAATTTGAGGGGGAGTTTTCTCCTACCCTATATTTTTGTTAATAGCCTATTTGTTTTGTCATCATCAAAAAGGGGGAGATTGTTGGCCCAAGAGGTTACACTCTCCAATTGTTTTATGTTTTGATGATGACAAACCAAATATGAGCTATTTGATACTAACAAGTTTGTTAAGATAAGTTTCAGGTTTGTACCATGTTTAGAGTCCATTCGCTTAGCTATTGCAAGAACTTCTAAATTCCACAAAGCAAGGAAGGCAAATTGCACATCAAGGAAGGATCATAGAAGAGAAGGCACTAGCAAGGCATTGGATGGCTCAAAGACTTGAAGATAGCTCAAGAAGTCTTCATGTAATTTGTTTTTCAGTTTATAGTTTGTTAAAGAATAGTGGATAGGTTTGAAGCTCTATCACACACGTTTTTGCGCACATGCTCATTCCAAAATAATTTCTTATAAATTTACAAAAATATTTTGCATACAAGATTTTGCCTACAGATATATATTTGTATTTTATACTAATCCCTGTTCAAAAGTATTTTTGATAAAATCAAAATCCTCTTTTATTTCTTTTTAAATTTGGCTTTTTGACCTGATCCGGTCGACCGGGTCGGTCGACCGATCCTATGTCAGTCTGGTCCGGTCGACCGGACAGTCAGTCGACCGAAGTCCTGGCAGATGCACGTATCCGTGTGCACGTCTGTCGGTCGACCGGACTATTTATTTTTTGTCACAGTTTGTATCAGTCGACTGGGTCGGTCGACCGATAGCCTGTAACGGTCAAATTTTTATACTACCGGTCGACCGGCCCGGTCGACCGATCCGACCGTTTGAACAGTAACGGGCAGATTTTTAAGAGCTGTTTATTTTTGTCTTTTGTGTTTAAAAATCCGTTTAAGGATTTATTTTGATCTAATTACCTCCTAAACATCAGTAAATATGTTTTATCCCTAAACCCTAGCCCTCTCCTATAAATAGGGGTGTTTGGGGAGAGATTTGGTTACAACAACAATCTTTGCAAAAATTCAAAAGTTTAAGGCTTTCAAAGTTCTTGGTTTTTGTGCTAAATTCTCTCAATTTTCTGAAGAGTTTTCAAAAGTTTTTCTCTGATTTTAATTTCTTTTCCTTACACAAAAGAGCTTCAATTCTACTCATTATTCTCTAAGGACCTTTGTAAGGGAAGAGATTTTTGAAAGAGAGAGTTTGTGGTCTTTTGACTACCAAGATAATTACTTGTTCTTGAGATTGTAGGAGTTGGGTACTCCATTGTAATTGTTCTTTGTGATAGTGGAAGTAGCTAGAATCCTTCTGGGGAAGGCGGGGAGTAGAGCTGGGTGCTCGAACCTCGATAACATATCCTTGTGTTTGCGATTGGTTTACATTCTTGCAATCCTTACTCTATTTTGCTTGCACATATTACTTGCTCATCATATTCATTGTCATATTTACTTGCTTGCATTCATCTTGTGATTGTTGTAGCTTTAAATTTTTAATTTGCCCCTTGATTAGCATTGTCACCTATTCACCCCCCCCTCTAGGTGACTTTTCAAACGTTGGTTGCCGAAAGGTATCCGTTTAAGGGAGTCGAAAATTATTTCACGGACTCCCTCCTATATCAGGATCCGGTGGATGAAACCCCGCAACTGGAGGTGCCAGACTCTGGTAATGAGGCTGACACTGAGCCCGAGCAAGAAGAGTGCCTGTGGAAGTTAGAACCACTTGTAAAGAGCACTAATAAGCTCGATGTTGATAATACCACCGACGATGCAGGCGGTTGGTATATTAATGAGAATTTAGACTTTGAGTATTTTTCTGCGTGTGCATCCGATTCAATACCGTCGGATACTAGTACCGACGTAGACGATGACATCTGGTCGGCAATGGATGCTTTGACATCATTGCATGTACCAGTAAAATCATCTTTCGGGACATACCAGGATAATGGTGATGCGCAGGAATCTATATTCATGGTTCCGACAAGACGAAAAGGCCAAAAACCAATCCTTTTTGGGCGAATGACGACTGAACCAACGCCCCGCGAAGAATCGGAAAGCGAGGAGGAATCCCCTCAGCTCGACCATTATGAATCGAAAGCGCTCAGAATGATGAAGAAGGACGAGAACAGGCAATCTACTATCTGAGTAGAACAATGATCGGAGCCGAACATCGGTACAACCCGATCGAGAAGGAATGTTTGGCACTAGTGTTCGCCATTCAGAAAATGCGACACTATCTGGTAGGCCAGACTATAAATGTCATATCAAAAGTCAACCCCCTGAGGTTACTTATGACAAAGCCTTCTTCACTAAATTGCTGGCTGGCAAAATGGGCCATGTTGCTATCCCAGTATGATATGCACTTTCTGCCGCAGAAAGCCATTAAGGGACAAGCGGTGGCAGACTTCCTAGCTGAACACCCAGATCCGAGGGCAGCCAAAGTCTACGAGGATCTCCCAGACGAAGTGGCCGAAGTCTACCTGACTCAGACATCGTTCGAAAGTCAAGTGTGGCAACTTTTCTTCGACGGTGCATCAAGGACAAGCCCCAAGGGACACGTAGTGGCGGGGGTAGGAGTAGTACTTGTCTCCCCACAAAATTATGTGATCCCCCGAGCTGTCTCGCTAACGGAGCCTTGTTCCAACTGTTGGCCCAAAGGCCTTCCACTCTAGTTTTGATGATGATTAACTCATGTAGTTATGTGTACTAATAATCTTGCAATGTTTAAGTTTCAGATATTTAACAAGATATTAGTTGGTGAAAGCTTCCACACATCTTTCACATGTTGATTCAAGAGCCCGAGCGTCAAAGATCATATATAGCACTTGCTCGGTGAATCAAGGAGTTTTGGATCGAGTCGACTTGGAGATTGCGCTCTACAAGAAGACTTAGGTATCCTAGTTTAGTTTTGTGTTTAGATCCAAATTGTAAAGATTAGAATAGTATGATATGCTCAAGTTCACAATACACACACATAAATTCAATATGTTTGATTTTTGATTGAATCGGTTTTGGATTTCAAATACATATATCGGGTTTTGGATTTGAACCAGTTTTAGTTCTACTGATCTGCTTGACACCCTTCTATAGTTATTATCATAACTTTTTATTTTTATATTCAAACAACATGATTTAACTTGAATTTCAAAGATAACTTTCAGATCTAAATTTCTTGTTTAATAACCATTTTCAGATTCAAATTTTAAAGTTGTCAAATATTTGGTTGAAATCTGTTCTTGTTCTGAAAACAGCCTACAGTTTCTGTTTTGACACCTGTCAGTGTTTTATTAATAACTTTCGCATCCAAACTGATATTGAGTTGATTTTAGTTGCATTAAAAAGATAACTTAAAGATCTACAAATTATTCCTATATACCTTTTATGAATTCGAACGTTTTCAGCCTGAAAAATGTGCTCCAATCTGACCTATTTTGCTGACAGCCTGGCTGGGCCGGTCGACCGGTCCGGTCGACCGTGCATGTGGACGGTCGACCGGGCCGGTCGACCGGACGTGCACGAAACCGTGCACGTCGGCTGTTTCTGTAGACGGTCGACCGTGCGGTCGACCGACTGAAAGCAGATTGGTCTCTGTTTGTTACGGTCGACCGGGGGTCGGTCGACCGTTTGCTGTCAACGGTCAAAAAATGACCGTTGGACGGTCGACCGTACGGTCGACCGCCAGTTCATTTCTGGCAGTTTCTGCTGCCTACGGCTATATTTTTCTGGGGTCTATAAATACCCCATTGGAAAGAGTTTTTCTCTAAGAATTTTTGTGCGAATTTTTCCACTCTCTCAGGTGTTTTTGCTGCAATCAAAATAGGTTTTTGGATTCAATTGAACAATCTTTTTGGTGTTTTCTTTAGGGTTTGAAAAATCAAAGAAAAGGGTTTTGGGAAAAGCTTTTGAATTGAACTTCTCTATTTTGGTTTCATCTTATTTCCCAAGTTTTTCTTTGAGTTGCTGGTTTCAAATCCCTTGTTTTTCTCCACACTTGAGCTATAATCTACTATCTACATCTATAGGATTTTTGTGGGAGAAAAAGACATAGTTTGTGGTTGTTACTTTAGACCACCAAGTTGTAACCCAATCTTTACTTGCTTTGTGCTTTGGGTTGTATCCTCAAGTTGTGAGGTGATCCTTGTATTGGTTTGTGATTGGGAGTTTGTTGTATTGGTTTGGAGATTGCCTCAAGGAGGAGGTTGTTGGAGTTTGCCTCAAGAAAGAGGTTGTGATTGTTGGCTTGGAGTGGTGCCTCAAGGAGGAGGTTGTATTTGTAAAGAGAGGAGTTGGGTACTCTTGTGAGAGTTCTTAGTGGACTTGCTAGTGGATTAGATATCCTTCGTGTGTCGAAGGCGGGGATGTAGAGCTGGGTGCTCGAACCTCGAAAACATATCTTGTTGTTTGCGATTGATCCATTGACTCTCTCTCTATCTCTCTCTTTACTTTGTGCCTTGCAACTATTCATATTGTGCATTCATATTGCTTGGCTTGGTTGTGTGTGAATCATTTGTTGATCACACTTGAGTGTAATTTGCATTAGTTTTTAAATTCTGCATTAAGTTCACTTGATTAGCATTGTCACCTATTCACCCCCCCTCTAGGTGACTTTTCACCAACAATGTGGCGGAGTATAATGCTCTATTGATCGGGATGCAGCTCGCCGATGAGATTGGCGTTAAAAATCTCGAGGCATACGGTGACTCTAAACTCATCGTCAGCCAAATTCGCGGGGAGTACGAAGTCAGACATGAAGACTTGTACCCTATTACAACGCAACTATCCGCATGGCTGAGGGGTTTGCTAACTTCTACATCGACCATGTACTGCGCAGGCAAAATGCGCACGCCGATGCACTTGCATCCCTTGCAGCCTCCCTAGCTCTTCCAGCTGGAGCAATGGAGAAAATATTCGTCTACAGCCACGACTTGCATTGCCCGAAAAATACTCTCGAGGACTATCAAGAGTCAAAGGGAGATTGTCGAGGCAAAGAAGTGCTGGAATTGTCGGCCGGTCCAGAGCTTAAAGACTGGCGATTCCCCTACATCGACTATGTCTTGTACGGCATCCTGCCTGAGGACGCCAAAGAGGCGGCTGCCATTCGAAGGAAAGCCCCTAAGTTTTACTATAATGCGATTACACGAACATTGTATCGTCGGTCGCATGACGGGATCTTACTCCGGTGCCTCTCACCAAAAGAGGCCCAGGAGGTATTGAAAGAGGCCCATGACGGTACGTGCGGAGCCCATCAACCTGGCCCAAAACTGGCACATCGACTCCAAAGGTTGGGTTACTATTGGCCCAAGATGGTTGCCGACGCCGTCGCCTATGCCAAAAGATGTCACGCTTGCCAAATACATGGAGATTTTATCCATCAAGCACCAGGGTACCTCCACTCTACGACCTCTACATGGCCATCTGAAATGTGGGGGATGGATGTGGTTGGTCCTATCAGCCCACCATCATCAAAGGAACATCGGTTCATTCTAGCAATAACTGATTACTTTTCCAAATGGGCCGAAGCCATTCCTTTGAAGGAGGTGAAGTCGTCCAACGTGATCAAGTTCGTAAAACATCACTTTATTTACCATTTTGGTGTACCTCGGCGGATTATCCATGACAATGGACCCCAGTTCATCAGCCAGGCATTCCAGAGATTCTGCGCTAAGTTCAGAATCCAGAGTGTGTCCTCAACGGCATACTATCCTGCCGCTAATGGCCTCGCAGAAGCTTTCAACAAGACCATTGGCAAGCTTCTCAAAAAGTTCGTCTCGAAGAGTCAACGCGACTGGGACGACAAGCTAGGCGAATGCTTATGGGCCTATCGCACAACAGTGCGAACCCCGACAAAGGCCACGCCGTTTTCCTTGGTATACGGATGTGAAGCCGTGCTTCCCCTGGAAATCCAAATTCCATCTCTACGCGTCGCCTTGACAGCGGAGATGACGACAGAGGAGAAGCATCGACAGCGACTCCAGGAACTGGAGGCCTTAGACGACAAGCGTCTGCAAGCCCAACAGCAAATCGAGCTCTACCAAGCTCGAATCACCAGAGCCTTCAACAAGAAAGTTAAAGTACGAGCTTTCAAGAAAGGCGATCTTGTCTTAGCCGTCAGAAGACCCATGGTGATGACGCACAAGACAAAAGGAAAATTCCAACCCAAATGGGAAGGACCATTTGTGGTAGAGTCAGTCTACTCGAATGGATCATATCGCCTCATAACCTCGAATGGCGATACACTTATGATGCCAATCAATGGCAGATTCCTGAAGAAGTACTATCCTTAGATGGTATTCTTCCGCTGATCAAGTTAATAGTACACCTCTGATCAAAGCAAGAAGAATTTCTTCATTAACATCCGACGCCTCCAACGGCTAAGGATAGAGGAAAATGTTGGCTTTTAAGCCCAACATAAGTCTTTGACAACTCATCATGCTGAGGGGAATAGCATGGCTAGCCCAACTCAAACGGTAGTTGGTAAAGGCACCTCAAATCCGTTGATAGCTGGGGGTTTGCTAAAAATCCTAAGTGGACTTGATTCCACTCTTTCCTCCAAAATCCCTTACCAATTCTCATCCACAGAATGGTAGGACCACAAAAAAAATCGTTGCCAAGTTAACACCATACCTCTGGTAATGAGATACCCCTTGTAGAGTACAAATCTTGCTTGTCAACTCTACATTTTGCCAAGTTAACACTACACCTCTGGCACTTCAAATCTCACTTGTCAATTCTCATCCATAGAATGACAGGTCCTCAAACTGTTTTTGGCTCAAGCCAATTCTTGTCAAGTTAATATCACACCTCTGACAAAATTACTGTTTAAGTTAACATTATACCTCTAAGCAGTACTTCAAGTTTCTGCCAGGTTTAATATTACACCTCTGACAGTCACTTTTCTTCAGTCTTCCACATCGAAGCTGAAATGAATGATGCCAAGTTAACACTACACCTCTAGCATCTGAGTCATCGCTAAGTTCAACAATACACCTATGGCCATGACCTTTCCTCGACTTCCTTGTCCAAGTCGAGATGACCAATGCTAAGTTCAACATTACACCTCTAGCATTACCTCACTGTTAAGTTAAACATCACACCTATGGCAGTGACATTCTCAGTTTTTCCTAAACAAAACTGAAATACTTCTGAGTTAAGGTAATATCACACCTCTGACTCGCATCCTTGTCAAGTTAACATTACACTTCCGACAAGACCACTTTCAACCCGTCAAGTTAATATCACACCTCTGACGGTAACAAACCTTCCTAGACTTCCCACGAGTCTAATCTCACTTGTTATTCTCTTCAACAGAATAACAAGTCTACCTAAAAAACATTGTTAGGTTAATACTACACCATCAACAGTGTTTCCCTCAAATCCCCAGTTGAGCTCAATCAAGTTAATCCCAAACACTTGATAAAAGTTCACCCTCCTGGGGGTACCAATTATACTTGTCACTTTCTCTTACAAAGTGGCAGGTTCATCAAAATTTCATCTCTGTCAAGTTAATATTACACCTCTGACAGTATTGTGAGAGTTCCTGAAATAGGATCTTTCCCTACAAAATTTGACTTATTAAAGTTACCATCATAATTTTAACAAAGTCAAAGATTCTTTGCTTCTATAAGTCTAAGACAAAAAGTTCAAGACAATGAAAGAGGCAAAAAGAAAAGTGTCACTTTTATTTATTTCCGAACATATGAAAGTGATACAAAACGCTCTCTTATACAATAAGATGGAGTATTACATTAAAAACACTCTCTTATACAATAAGATTGAGTGTTACAATTAAGGAGTACAAAGAAGTCCCTCTCTCTCTCAGAGGTTGCACTCACTCCTTATAAGCCGCGTCTGATTCCAAGTGCGCGATGTTTTGTGGCTACAATAGAAGCTTGTTACACCACGATGCATGATGTAAACATCGAAAGCGCCCTAGCTGACTAAGCTAAGAGCAATGGTGTTCTTGAGGTCTGGTGGCAACAGAAAGTCCTGCAACCCTTCGTTCAGGAGCGTCTCTTTCCCTAGCAGGCCATCCAACGGACATAGACTGTCCTTGATGTCACTTCTGGAGTGGAAGAGGAAGAGGATCTTGTCCGCCACCACAACTATCGGAACCCTCATCGCCGTCATGCATAGCCTGACCATCTCTTGCCAGCAGGCATGAATGGCGAAGCAGATCTGAAGAGACCTTGGCGAGGGTGGGTCCTCATCAGAGACGTAATATACTCTCTTATAGGTGACGAGGACCATAATATACTCTCTTATAGGTGAACATCGAACAAGTTCTCCGGCCAAAGCATCCTTCCAGGGGCCCAGCAAACCAGCAAGTCTACCTGCAAGGAATGAAACAAAGGAATCAGAACAATCTGCAACTTAGTATGTTTCAACAGAGAAAAACTAAGTCGCAAATGCAGACTGCAGACGCGGGAATGATCCACGCAGTCAGCCAAGCAGACGCGAGAATAACCCACGCAGTGAGCCAAACTGCTGCGTCAGCAGAGACAAACGCGAATCAAAACGCGGTCTCATTCTGCGCCCAAGTCGAAAGCACAGACGCCGAAAAGACACAGACGCCGAAAGTTGCCATCTCCTTGTTGAGTGAACAAGAGTTGCAAGGCTCGGGTCTGAAACCTTTTGGAATTCGTCCAAAGCAGTGGCTATAAAACGCGCTAAGGCAGTAGCCATAAAACGCGCCAAGACAGTGGCTTTGAAACGCAAGCTTTGTGAACAAAGCCAGCGCCAAGTGCCAAAGACCCTGCACTCGCGTCCAGAGAAGTTCAAGTCTGTGGCGCAAATTCCAGAAGGAATGCACCAACACAGACTTCGTGGGGGGTCCAGATAATGATGATGCCAAGGTACAGGCCGTGGTAGATTAAAATATCATGGCTAATCGGGACGGCGTACCAACAGAGGCCTCTACCAAGAGTCGGGCTCTCTGCGTCCAAACGCGGACGTGCAAGATGATCAGAGAGACACTCTGCCCCGAAGAGACCAAACAGGAGCATACAAGCCCTGGGTCATCTTCATCCACAGAGCCATCCTCATCCATGGAGACAATACTCTGAAGAGGATGAAGGTTCTCAGAGCGCTCGCTCTCAAAAAGAAAACAGTCCAAAGATTGGATTGAAGGGAGAGGGTGCGCCCTATTTATAGGCAGCCCCCGATAATGCAATTAATGATCTCTTAATCTGAACCGCCGGCCTTAATGACCGCACGATTGTCAAGGTCCAATAAGGGACTGACGCGTGTAATGCCACTTCGAAAACCGTCGCAGGCGCCAATCTCCAACCACCCGCATCGGTTTCTCATTAAAGGGAATTAACGCTCAAGACCAATAAGAAGCCGACGCGTGGATAACCGCTTTGGAAACAGCGAAAAATCTGCATTCCCGATCATCAATAGAGATTTGAAGATTACATCAAATCTTTATGACAGGCTGTATGTAACGCCTGGGAGGTTACACCAAGACGCAGACTGAAGAACCGTATCCAAAATTCGCGTCCCCTCCCCAGATTGGATGACGATCACCTGCGTCCTAGAGGAATGTCCGCGTGATGCAAAGTCGCGTCCCCTCAGCAAACGGGGTCCTTTTTAAAGGAGAACACTTAGTCCATTTTGGGATTAATGAAAAATGCACAAGGCTGCGTCCCTCGCGTCTGCTTGATCCGCGTCTTTCCTAGCGAAGCAGATTCGCGTCTCTCCCTACAGACGGATGCCGCGTCTTCTGAACTCATGGCCGCGTCTCCCTATGCATTGACGCTGCGTTTCATCAAAAGAACTTGGTTCTGCCCAAGTTCTTCTGAACTCATGGCCGCGTCTCCCTATGGATTGACGCTGCGTTTCATCAAAAGAACTTGGTTCTGCCCAAGTTCTTCTGAACTCATGGCCGCGTCTCCTTATGGATTGACGCTGCGTCTCATCAAAAGAACTTGGTTCTGCCCAAGTCCTTCTGAACTCATAGCCGCGTCTCCCTATGGATTGACGCTGCGTTTCATCAAAAGAACTGGTTCTGCCAAGTCTTCTGAACTCATGGCCGCGTCTCCTTATGGATTGACGCTGCGTCTCATTAAAAGAACTTGGTTCTGCCCAAGTCCTTCTGAACTCATGGCCGCGTCTCCCTATGGATCGACGCTGCGTTCGCCCAAAGAACTTGGTTCTGCCCAAGTTCTTCTGAACTGATACCCGCGTCTCCCTGTGAACAGAGGCCGCGAGTCGATGCTGCGTTTCATTGAAAGAACTTAGTCTTACCTAAGTTCAGTATTCACAGCCAGTGATCAAGAAGTTGAATTCATCCACAGCTAAGCAAAGAAGATGGAACAAAAAAATGTCCTTTTTATATCAAAGTGGATACAAACACTCTGATAAATAGAGTGTCCTTTTCTTTACAAAAAAAAAAGAAAAGAAGGCTAAATGTCCTGGTTCGCCAAGGAACGGATTTGCTCCCTGAGATGATGCATCTTGATCTGACGTGCCTTCTCAGCCTCCATCATGGCTTGGACCCGCAGCTCCTCTTCAGATAGGAAGGGTTTTGCAGCCAGCTGCGCTCGCAGAGATTCCACCCTGGAAGAATGTAGAGACAGACTCTCTTCAGCTCGCGCCTTAGCCGCCTGTTGCTCCGCAAGCTCCTCTTTGATGGTAACAAGCTTCTTCTCATTGATCGCAAGCACAGCTTCTGCCTTGGCAATGGTGTCCCGAGCACTGATGATGACGTGCTCCGTGCTCTGCATGACAATATCGGATTCCCTTGAATCGTCAGTTAGTTTCTAACATTCAGCCTGGGAATATTCGAGGCTGCGGATCTCTGCATCTATTTGTGCCTCTGCCTCCTGTCGCTCTTGTTCTTGAGCAGCTAAGAGCCGGGTTAGGGTGGCCTGGGCCTCACTAGAAGAGCTGGCATTTTTCAAAGACTTCAGCTCGTGCAGGTCGTCTCCCAGTTGCTCCACCACCCGCAGACACGCTGGGCAAGTGAGGGGCCTCCGGTTAATTCGACGTTCTCGGCCAGATTTCTGAGAAGCGTCTGGGCAAAATTGAAGGAGCTGCTTCCACGTAAGATGAGATCAATACATGATCCCATTGAAGCAAAGAATTGTTGCACCATCTGGCGTGCCAGTTCCCCCATATCGTCACCACCTGGGAAGCTTCCCGACCCCTTTTCTGTCACGGGATAAGGCGGATCTTCTCGCACAAGAGTTATGCTGACCACCGATACGGCTAGAGCAGAAGTAGCCTCGGGCGTTTCCAGAGGTGCTATCTCTGCAGGAACCTCCTCCTCAGAAACTTCAGCCGAGACCTGAGCCGTGTGGCCTTCTGGAGGGATATCAATCATTGGACTCTCCACCTGAGCCCCCTTAGTTCTCTCTGCAAATGACCACAATATAGCCACAAAGGTGAAAAGCGAAACATTCAAAATATCAGAACTTCCTTACCACCTGGGAGGTCCAGAGATATCGAACCCTTGGGTGAATCCTGCAGAGTGAGAGCTTCCCAGCCTCAGTGGGTACTCCTTTTCCGGCAAAGCGGAGGGCTCCCTAGTTTCCGCAATCGCCTCTTCCGAAGTTGTCTGGCCAACCGAAGCCTCAACTCATTCGAGCTGGGTCACCTCTTTTACCATCTCCTCGATATGCGAGGAGGTGTAGTCTCGGCATCCTCAGCCAACCCTGCAGCGTAAAAGAAGAATGTTAAGACACCTTCTTCAAAACAAAGAGGAAATCGGGTGAAAGTACCTGCAATGGGAGCAACTGTCGCCAACGGTGATGGCGCCGTCAACGGTTCCCCCCGTACATTTCTTCCTCCGAAATATGAGGAGAACTTGCTCAGATCAAGAAGAGTGGGTTCATCACCGTAGTCGACCTCGTCTTCAAACTCTCTTTCCCCTGAGTACGAGGAAGAAGACAGCTCAACGTGAGAGAAAGCTCTGCAACCGGAGCCTTGCCTCCAATTACCCCAGTGGTAGGACTGGGATCAATTGCCCGAGGACTGGAGATGAAGACACAAGGAGACCCCGACTGCTGTGCTCATCTCTTCTTTCATGAGTAGAAGAAGGCTCGGGATGAGCTAAAATCCCCGGAATATTGACATCTCCTCCGCTCATGATGTTGACCTCTAGCTGCTCATCCTCGTCAGTGGCGGTGGATCGATCAACGAGCTCCCCTTCCTCCGCAGACCCGTGGTCTCTGCTAAGCGACCTGGGAACACGGACTAGAGGAGTTTCTTTTTCAGCTATATCCTCCTCCCTCAGTTCCCCGACATCAGAAGGGATAACTGCCGGTGGAACCACAGCTGTCGACAGTCCTGACACCAGAAGGGATGGCCGCTGGTAGAGAAACTGCTGGCGCAAGTCTCTCCGCACCTTCTTACGGGCAGGCCTAGCAGTGGAAGTAGAGCCCTGACGACGCTTGCTCACCGCCTGTCGAGACTTAGTGCTTGCGGCTCTGCCCTTGTTGCTCGCGGCTCCGCCTTTGTTGCTCGCGGCTCCGCCCTTGGTGGTCGTGCTCCGTGGCTCGTGGCTCCCTTCTCGTTCTTCTCCCGACCTCCTTCTGGGCCTTCAGGTACTGTTCTACGAGTTTCGACGGTTTACCGGCTCTGTCCTTGCCTCGAAATGCATTGATGCTCTCGATGCATGAAGACGCCGGAAAAAAGTCTGGTGTCTGGATGGCTTGGAGTACCAAGTGCAGAAGCTGAGCTCATATGGCACTTGGGCCCTCGAGGTAGACGGAAAAATTGCTCCCGTCCCTCCAGCCACATGTAGTACAGGCCCAGCCACCCTCGAACAGGTTCCCTTCGAAGGCGAGCGAGCATGGGGTTCCGACATAGAGCTGATCATAGCCGAACTGTCGAGCGAAGCGATTCGCATGACGCTCAATGGTGCATGAGTCCCTTACCGGAAAAGCACATATCCGGTCGAATATTGAGCAACCACCAG